>WAAF01015093.1:0-25019 GCA_013400475.1 Tricholaema leucomelas
CTGGACTCAATCCCCTCGTCCAGATCATCGAATTCTTCTAATTTTCTAATGCTTTCTTCTTATTCTCATCTACATAACTGCTTTTACTTTAATGTGAATAGTGGCATAGTATAAGTGGAGTCAATATCACAATAGGGAATATTTTGGGAGCATGAGCAGTAATAGGATCTACCTGCAAGTGTACAGTGAGCAGAGAGCAACCCGGGTTTAATACTACAGAATAAAGAAAGATATGTCAAGCTTACTGAGATTTTGTCTGAAATTCCACATTCCTGTTCTGCAAAGCTCACTATGATAGGCTTCCACTATAAAGAATAAACAGTATCATGAATGAAAGGAGCAGAAATATTGCCATACTCCTCTGCATTTGTACCTCCAGATCTCTGGCTTGCAATTTTCTAATAAACCTATGAATCTGCAGGTCAGGATTCATAGTGGCCATTGGCAAACACTTCCTTCAGCAAAGCTGCCCCTCAGCCTGGAACTCACTAATATCCTGATGTGGAAGAGGAATAAATTACATCCAACTTGAGAAGAAGCTTTTATTATGTCTTTCTTATGTGTCTTTCAACAGTTTTGGAAGGTAACTCTCTACAGTGTTTGGTTTGGGCTGGATGCATTTGCTGTCCCAAGGCAGATGAGTGCTGTGTTCTTCCTAGCACTCATTCTTTTTTCAGAGTTCCACTGGATCCCAAAATTCCTGTCATAAGATATCCTAAGGTTTGAAAATTATTATATAAAAAATGTAGAGTGTGGAGGTTTGGGTGTTACCTGCCCCCCCCCCCCCNTGGAGGTTTGGCCAGGGGGGTTAAGAAGCAAAGGTGAATCAGCCAAAGGAAAAAAATGGAGGGTGAGGTTAGAGAGTAAGATGCAGTTCAGCCAGCAGCCCCGAGCTCCCCAGCAGGTGAAGAGTGAAGAGCAAAGTGTCTTTATCCATGTTTTGCTTTCCTTTTTACACATCTCAGCAAGACTATGAGGGAAGTAGACATCACCATTGTTTTCATTTCACAGCCTATAATCTAGTCCTTCTCACCTAAACATTCTAGCTAGGCTCAAACTAGCACATAGAGGAACTAGGGGCAGGGTGGAAATAGTCCATTTGAAAAACACTAGAAAAATCAATCTTTTAGATGAAAAACATGAAAAAAAAATGTTGTTACAAATGAAAACATCTATATTTACATGCATGTATAAACCCCATTACAGAGTCATCTTGCTCTACCCTGGATAACAGATTTACATCCTTTCCTTCTATGTCTCTATTTTTTTTTTTCTTAAACCCCATGTGATTTAATTTCTCAGGCTTCCATGAAATTTTACAGACCTCAACATTCTGACTGTCCCTTCTCGCTGACCTATTTTCCTCCCAAAGCATCAGAAGGCAGTTGTAGCATGGTGTTGGTTTAATATGCTAGGCTTTCATAAGTGACCAGAAATCCTTTATTGCTCCAACTCCAGGCCCCAGGTATTCTGATAACAAAGAATGCCAGGTTTTCCACTAATAAGAAGTAAAGCTGTGGGGTTGAAGGTTTTGCTAAGGTATGTGGAAAATGAAAAATAAGTGATGGGTGGAAACCAACACGGCTTCAACAAAGGCAAATCATGGCTAATGAAATCGGTGCCTTTCTGTGATGGAGTTACAGCATGTACCTGGACTTGTGTAAAGCATTTGAACTGTCCTGCATTACATCATGGTCACTGAACTGGAGAAGCAAGGACTTGTGGGGCAGACGACTCACTGGGTAAGGAATTGGCTGGATGGCCACACTCAGAGAATTGTAGTCAGCAGCTTAATATCCAAATGAATGCTAGTGACAGGACAAGCCTCAGGCATTGACACGGGGACCCATGTTGTTTAGCATCTTTGTCGGTGATACAGACAATGGGATTGAGGGCAAGTATATGAATGACACCAAGATGTGTGGTCCTGTTGACATGCTGAAGGGGTGAGATGCCAACTTCATGAAGTTCAACAAGGCCAAGTGCAAGGTTCTGCAAAAATATAGGCTAGTCAAGGAGGAGCTTGAGAGCAGTCTTGAGGAAAAGGACTTGAGGGTGTTGGTTGATGAAAAATTCGGTGTGAGCTGGGAGACAAAAAGGCCAACTGTGTGGTGGTCTGCAACAGAAGAAGCATGACCAGCATGTCAAGGGAGGGGATTCTCTCCCTCTACCCTTTTTCTGTGACATTCACCTATAGTCCTACTTCAGTTCTGGTGCCCCCAACACATGTAGGACATTGGACTCTTGGAGTGGGTCCAGAGAAGAATCATGAAGGTGACTAGAGGATTGGAGCACCTCCCTTCTGTGGACAGGTTGAAGAAGACAAGTCTCTGGGGAGACTGGTGCCAGGTAGCAGAAACCAGGGAGAAAGCATCTCTAGGTTTGACTTCTCTGTCTTACCTTCCTTAATATTTTGCTGGTACAAAACCTTTCATACTTTCTTCTTTTGCGGAACCACATGGCAAGGAGGTCTAGGGC
Organism: Tricholaema leucomelas; assembly: GCA_013400475.1. Lineage (NCBI taxonomy): Eukaryota > Metazoa > Chordata > Aves > Piciformes > Lybiidae > Tricholaema lacrymosa > Tricholaema leucomelas. Next base: position 2,479 of record WAAF01015093.1, read on the forward strand.
AATGATTGTCCCCCTGCTAGGTACAGCACTGGTGAGGCCTCACCTTGAGTTCTTTGTTAAATTTTGGGCTCTCACTACAAGAAAGACATTGAGGTGCTGGAGTGGGTCCAGAGAAGGATGATGAAGCTGGTGACAAGTGGGAGCCGCTGAGGAAACATGTGTTGCTTAGTCTGGAAAAGGTGAGGCTCAAGGGAGACCTTATTCCTTTCTACAACTGCCTAAAAGGGGGTTGTTATGAGGTGGATGCTGGTATCTTCTTTCTAGTATCAAGTAATAGAACAAGAGGAGACAGCTTCAAGTGGCACCAGGGAAGGTTTAGATCGAGTATTAGAAGAAACTTCTTCACTCAGAAGGTTATAAAAAAAATGCAAAAGGCTCCCCATGGAGGTAGTTGAATCCCCATCCCTGGAAGTATTTGAAAGACTCAGGTGTGGTGGTGAGGAGCATGGCTTAGCACCAGACTTGGTAGTTAGGTTGGACTCAATGATGTTAAAGGTGTTTTCTGGACAAAACAATTTTTATTCCATGATTCTGTCATTAAAAACAATTTTAAATATTCTTTAAACAACAGAACTGAATCTGGTAGTAAATCGGGGAATAGCACAGCAAAGCTGACCAGTGTAGCCCACAAACATGTTGGATTTTTTAATGGTACAGAAATCCAAAATCTCAGACAAGAGAGGTCAAAACAACCATTTGCTGCTTCTGTTTTTTCTGCTTACATTCTATACAAATGTAAGAATTTAATATCTCTGAGGACATCACTGCCCAGAGTCAGCAGTATGCATGTGGCTGTGGGTCACTGCCAACTCACCTCCTGTGGCTAGGTAGAGTCTTTTGAATCCTGTGATGGCATCCTGCTGCTTGAGGAATACTTTGTTCTGCCTGTGTCTTAATTAGCATAATTATGCTAGCTGACATTCACATCTTGGAAGAGCCTGCTCAGGCTGAAAGAAGTTCCTGGCTGTCCAATTGGCCTTGAGTCTGGAAACAAGTAGACCTGCTGTTTCCTTTTTCTTTTCTGACTGAAGCAAGTCACTGAAATAAAATGCTTTGCCCGTGCTAATGTTTTTGTTCCTTGGTGATAAGTAAGGCTTTTCTGGGAGGCCCATGATTTTTCTCTTGTATGAAGCTCACTTTCTTGAATATGTATGTTTGGAGCTGTATATATAAACTAGTTAAAAGAATAAATACAAACTAGTTTTGTTAGGAGCCACTACCACCCTGAATGTTTGCTGTGTGTTTCTGCTCAAGACTGGTCAAAGGGCTTGATTTTCCTTATTGTAAGTAGGTGTTTAATCAAGCAGCAGAGGCAGGCATCTTTCTCTCAGAGAGAGCACCTTCTGATGTTTTCTTTCAGCCTACCATTTCTCTTGCTCTGACCTCTTCTCACAGTTTCCTAGGAAGTGGCTTTGGGAATTAACTAATTTAGTTTTGTATCTTTGGTCAGCATCACAGTCTAGGGCCAAGCAAGCTTAGTACTAAACCCTTGGAACATATGATAAAAATCACTACTGGGCTGTGACTCATTGAAAGCCAATGTTGCATTCAGGCCCCTTGTTGGTCCTGCAAAAGGGAATTACATCTCTGATGCAGGAAATTATCAGACAGCATCACTTTAGCCATAGCCCTGTGTTCAGACGTTTTCATTTGTAGCTCAGAGCTTACAATGTTCTTTCTTTGCTGCACAGAGGAACTGGCAGTCCCTGAAAGAGTGTTCTTTTAGAAGTTAAAGAATGAAACAAGTGGAGTATCCAGGCCATATTTCCTTCCTGGCAGTTCACCTAGCTTTTCCTTACTTATTCAACTCAGTTTATAAAGAACTGCATTCCCACTAGCATTGCATATGATGGTTCACTAACCTGCAGCATCCTCTTGAGCGTCAGGTTTCTTTAAGGCTTTCTCTAAGGAAGTGATATCTCTTTTCTGCTGATGGAAGAATGCAAGATAAAGGGAGGATAACAGTTAAAAAAAAATTGTTTTTAAGTTAAGTAGTGGTTTTGGTCAGTTCCAACTGATCAGGTGTCGTGTTTCATATGCACATCCTGACAATTGATGCATATGCCTCAGCACTGTTTTCAGAAACTCTGGCAGTGGCTTCCAAACTTGAGTGCCATTGCTGAGAAACACTGCTCAAACTCTCCACACCTTCTGGCCAGTCTAAAATGTCTCTTCAGTATTGCTGACTCTTTTGTAAAAGCCATCGTAGCTATCATTCCTTCTTGTTTTGTTGTTTGTTTGTTTTTTGCCCCATGGTGTCTCTGTCTTGAAGGCCAGTCCCTATGCTATGCGGATGCTTTGCATCTTCTAGCTACCTTATAGTGCATTTTTATATCAAATACCTTGGTTCCTTTAGTTCACAGCCAACCAGGTTGAAAGAAAAACCTGAGTTTATTGTAGAATGTGCTCTTGAGAATGCTACACTGTCTCTGTGGCAAAGTTAAGCCAAATAAATCCTTGAAGCTTAAAATTGTAGCTACTGTGGGTTTTACAAGACTGGGATGAAGAGATTGACTTTTTAGAGAAAACGGATGACTAAACATCGTCTTGTAGCCGACGGTGAGCTTAGATGATGACAGATGCAGCTAACAGAGAGAACCAAAAGCAAAGTGTTTTGTGCAGAAGAGTGTGTAAGGTGGTCCAAGAGGGTTTTTTTCAGAATAATGTATTGTCGTGGGTTTTATGAAGACCGGCGACAGAAATTAAACTCTCAGACCAAATTGGAGAGAAAATACAGAATTGTATTTAGAGAGAGAGAGATACAGCGATGGATCTTACAAAGCGATTTCCCCATCCATGGCAAACCCCCTTGAAGTTTTCCCCATCCCCAAAAAAACCTAAATCTACCTTCCCCAGGGCTCCAAACCTCCCCCCACCCAACGCCTCCGCCAACCAGGAGGCCTACTGCTTACATGTTCCTGATAGACTGGCTCCTGCCACACACCCAGGGCAGGAGGAGGAGGAAAGGAGAACGAAGTGACCTCGTTGTGAGTCTATAAAGAGACAGCAGAATTATGGGATTGAATAACAACCTTCTAGTCTCCAGAATTTTTTTTTAACCCTACAGCCTCAACCTGGGACATGTATCTGTGTCACTACAACAGGAACATTGATGTGAGCCTGCTTCTACAAAGTAGCAGGCTGTTCTCTGTAAAACAAAGTGTTCTTTGTAGGTAAATACCGTGGCTTGCAGAAATAGATGTGATGTTCAAGACATTTCCAGTGCAAGACTGAGAAGAGTTTCCCAACACTAGTGTTCAGAAAGCCATGGAGCAGAGACAGTCTGAAGCGGAAAGAGGACCTACATACTGCTCTACCTCACCTTGTTCTATGTGAAGGGAGTGGAGCAGATAATCCTGTAAAGCACTTCCAGGCATTGTGCAGGAGGAGAAGGAGACTGCAAGTAGTTGGCATGTATGTATGTAGGGGAAGCCATGCCTGACTAACCTGATGGACTTCTGTAATGAAGTGACAGGCTTGGTATGTGTTTGTACATATGTGTATTCGTGCTGACTGGGAAAGGGCAAACATAACGTCCACCTTCAAGAAGGGAAAAAAATGATGACCCTGGGAACTACAGAGCAGTCAGTCTCACCTCTGTGCCTGGCAAGATCATGGAGCAAATCCTCCTGAAGGCTCTGCTAAAGTAAATGCCAAACAAAGCAGAGGTGATTGGTGGTAACCAGCAATGGCTTCACCAAGGGCAAATCATGCCTGACAAGTTTGGTGGCTTTTTATGATGAAGTCACAGCAACAGTGGACAAGGGAAGGGCAACTGACATCACTTACCTAGACCTGAGTAAGGCATCTGACTCTGTCCCACATGACATCCTTGTAACCAAACTGGAAAAAACACAGACTTGATGAGTGGAGCACTGCTGTATAAGAAACTGGCTGGATGGTCTCATGTAGAGAGTGGTGATCAATGGCACAGTGTCCACCTGGAGGCCAGTGACAAGTGGCATCCCTCGGGGTCAGTTCTGGGACCAGCACTGTTTGACATCAGTAACATGAACAGAAGAATTGAGGTGGACGCAGACCAACCTCATGACATTCAACAAGGCCAAGTGTAAGGTCCTGCACCTGGGTCAGTGCCACCCAGATACAGGCTGGGTGGCAAATGGCAGGAGAGCANCCTTATAGTAGCCTTTCAGTATCTGAAGGTGGCCTATAGGAAGGCTGGGGAGGGACTATTTACAAGGTCTTGTAATGACAAGATGAGAGGTAAAGGCTTTAAACCAGAAGAGGAGAAATTGAAACTAGATGTTAGGAAGAGGTCTTTTACAGTGAGGGTGGTGAGACACTGGGATAGGTTGGGAGGCTGTGGATGCTCCCTCCCCAGAGGTGTTCAAGGCCAGCTTGGATGAGGCCTTGAGCAACCTGTTCTCATGGGAGGTGTCCTTGCCTGTGGTGGGAAGTTGGAACTGGATAATCTTTGAGGTCCTTTCCAACGTAAACCATTCTATGATTCTATGTACAGTAGGAAAGAAAGACTAGGAAATAAATACTCAGAACAATAGGCAGAGAAAACGTTAAGTTTCTGCTGTAGGTAATAAGTTCAAGATATTTTTACATAGCATAAATGCAGATGTCTGTCTGTTGGGTAATATTCATACTAGCATTGACAGCTCCTTGCTGTAGCAGATGAAAGTACAGCACTGCTGCCCTCTTTGTGTTTCTTTCTTATTCTGGTGACAAGTTTCCATTAGCATTTCTGGAGGAATAAATATGCTGATTGGGGGTAGAGGGGGGAGGGGGTAAAAAAGTGCTTTCTTTTAAATATTTGACATGGGAATGTTACCAAGAGATCAAGAGGAAAATGCAAAGATAAAGGAGGTGCTGTTTTGTCAATGTCTGCGTCTTCAAACGCCCACCACTACAAGCAAATCTGCTTTATTTTTAGGAAGAACCGTGATGAAGCTGACTGCCATGAAGTGACATCTCTTTATCTCTTCTACACATAGACTGTTTCCAGCAACTCAAGTGGCTTTGCAAAACGTTCCCCACCTTTGACTATCTCTTTTTCCTCTTTGGTCACTGCCCCTGCAAACAAAGGAAGGCAAAAAGCTGCTATAGCAGCCACCAACAGCCAAAGTGGATTGGACTCATCCTACTTCTGGTTTTGACAGAAGTATTTAGATATAGGGTAAGTATTAGAAGATTAGGAGGCTCAGGAGTGACCTCATTGCTGTCTACAACTACCTAAGGGGAGGTTTTAGCCAGGTGAATGTTGGTCTCTTCTGCCAGGCAACCAGCAATAGAACAAAGGGACACAGTTTCAAGTTGTGCCGGGTGAAGTATAGGCTGGATGTTAGGAGGAAGTTCTTCCCAGAAAGAGTGATTTGCCATTGGAATGGGCTGCCCAGGGAGGTGGTGGAGTCACTGTCCCTGGGAGTGTTCAAGAAAAGCCTGGATGAGGCACTTAGTGCCATGGTCTAGTTGACTGGATAGGGCTGGGTGCTAGGTTGGACTGGACGAGGTCTCTTCCGACCTGGTTGATTCTATGATTCTATGCATTAGAAGAACATACAAGGAAAGCTATCACTCAGCCCAAAGGTGAAGCCTTTTATTGTTTTGTGTGTGTGCTTTTTTCTTGCCCATTTTCATGGTGATGGAGCCATGATTAATTTTGGATAGTAATTATTCTTCACCAACCTCCTGTGGTAGGATGACACACTGCCAATATCTGTAATTCCTGTTGTTAATGATCATCCTAAATTATTGTTTTCATTTCTAATTTGTGACAATTCATTCCCTATGGGCTTGTTATTTGTATGAAATTGTTTCCTGGTACTGACTTGAAATACTTTTCCTTTCAGTTTGATCCTATTCTACTACTAAGGAAGCCAAATGAATAGGGAGCTTTCCCTAGGCTTATCATTAATATTTCATGTTTGCATAAGCCCTCCTGCTTGTCTTGGGTGAAATCCTGCCTAGTTGAGAGTTCCTGCAGTGACATTTGGGCCAAAATCACCTCTCTTTTTTCCCTTTGATTCTTGAGCTACTGACCTTTTGTGCAGAAAGAAACTTAACAACCCACTGCTCTGTTACTTCTTTTGTTCTTATACTACCACTGTAACAGTCTTGAGCTACAGTAAGCAAAATCAAATATGTTTTACTGATCATACCATCACCATGTTAGCAGTTATTACTTGCTTGGAATAGAAAAAGCTGAATACAGCTGAGTGTGAAGAAAAGGTAAAGATACATTGTCAGGTGAGACACAGGAGGCAGCATCTAGAAAGACCAGTACTTTCAAATTCAGACTGATTTTCAGTGACCTTTCTGAAGTTTTGACTTCATACACACCAAACAAAGGTGTGCAAAGAGAGACTTCCTGTCATTCCTTTTGAAAGCTTAGTCCATGCAGGAGCCCAGCAAGGTCAGGTGCTTCTGACAAATCTCAGTAGATATGAAACTTCTGTATGGATGCACAGGTAACACGCGATATTTCTGGCTTATTAGACCACCGACAGCAAAGCCGCGAATGCTGGTAGTGCTCTGGTATCTGCAGATGCCTCATGCCTTGGAAAGTCACACTGCAGCTTATTCAAGTGAGGCCATGGGAAGCAGAATCAGACAACCAACAGCCTTTGCAGGGAAATGTTCTGTTAAAAGGTTATCTCAGAAGTTGTTTTTCTTTGCATGGTGTTGCCTTTTTTGAAAGGGCAGAAACATGTTCCCTGCTCATACCAGGCTCCCAAATGATTGACACTTGTCTTTCACCTGTATTTTCATGATGAAGGATGCCTGACACTGGAAAAAGAAGGTAACTTGAAATGTTTTGTCTGTGTAGGTGAGTTTGGTCCAACTAACAAAGTAGGTTAATTCAGATTCTGGTGAATGTATTTATCTTTGTGACATATCCAGGCAACCTAAGTAGGACAAGGAAACTAATATACTGTGTTTCTTTACTCTGGTCCTGTGGTGACACTTTAGCCATTACATGCTTATCTGCCAGTATCTAGTGGAGCAGTAGCGACTTGTCTGGCCTTAACTGAACATAAATAAAAATGCCATTTTTACTGTGACTAGCTCCAAGTCTTTGAGAGAAACTTTTGAGGAAACTTTCTACAGGATTTTTCTATGCTGCTCTTTATCTCACTTTATGCAGTGCAGCGGCAGGGAAGACAGTTGGCAGACAAAGGACTGCAATTATAAAAGAGGTGAAATTAAGTAAACATCTGAGGACATGACTTTGTTTCACAGTATGGAAGGAAACCATATTTTTATCATTTAGGCATTGTTTAATGAAGATATGCTTTACTCCTCAGGATACAAGCTAAAGAAAGAGAAAGCTACTGGGAAGGAAATTCTCTGTGTGTTCTATTTGAGAAGCCTGTCTTTTCTGATGTGAGTGATGATCTTTTTGCTCTGGTGATGGTAATCTAATGAGAACAGCATCACAGTGTCTCAGGATTAGAAAGTTATGCATTGTATCAGGGACATTGGTGGGGTGGATGTATGGCTGTCACTGTAAGTGTAAGAAACACAGAGTAATAAAAGAACAAACAATTGAGCAGTTCAGATCATGTAGGCTGTGTCTTGATAAGAAATACATTAACTGCTGACTGTACTATTGTCATACAGATAGTGGGGTAAAGGCCTGAATAAAGCAAAATGAACTTCAAGCATCCATCTTGATTTACAGCTTTATCTCCTGGACTACATCATTTTCATGGTCATCTTGGACACAGATTGCTTTTGGAATCTTTTGGAGTTTTGATCAGATACACAATACAGTAGTTTTAGAGTCTTGAGTTATGGTTTTTTGAAGTGGAGATGTCAGGCCAAATGGATTTAATCCTATGAATTGCAATGCAGCAGAGTTTTGTTACCTGATTTAATAGATCTTAAGCTCAGAAGGCACCAGTAGGTCAGGTTCAGTGAGTTCTTGCTTGATGCACACTGCAGAGTTCTACCCAGCTACTCTGCATGGAGTCTTGCCACTGTTGTGTGATGAAAGCATTGCCTTCAGTTAAAAAAATACACACATTTATTCTTGATCAGGGGAAAGCAAGAAACAACCCCCTCATCATTTCTTAATATCCTGGTAGTTAAGCTTTGTACTAATTGCAGAGCATCTTTACATTTACCTTCATAAATGAGCTTATACATTTCCCCCCTCTACTTGAAAGTTCAGACAACACCATTCAGGAATAAATGTGTGTGATCTGAAAGCATTCATCTAGGTTCCTTCTTGGAGCATAGCTCTGCTTAACCCCGCTAAGCAGTACTGGCAATGTCATAGCCTTGCACGCACACGCTTGTGTGCCTCATGTTGTGTCAGAACAAGATATACCCAACCTGAAGGGTGTTGTAGCCAGGTGAGGGTTGGTCTTTTCTCCCAGGCAACCAGCAACAGGACAAGGGGACACAGCCTCAAGTTGTGCTGAGGGAAGTATAGGCTGGATGTTAGGAGGAAGTTCTTGCCAGAGAGAGTGATTGGCATTGGAATGGGCTGCCCAGGGAGGTGGTGGAGTCACCATCCCTGGAGGTGTTCAGGAAAAGCCTGGATGAGGCACTTAGTGCCATGGTCTAGTTGACTGGATAGGGCTGGGTGCTAGGTTGGACTGGATGATCTTGGAGGTCTCTTCCTACCTGGTTGATTCTATGATTCTATGATTCTATGACTGGGGGACTTGAACATCTCAAGGATGACTGGGGAACTTCAGCATCTCCCCTGCAAAGAGAGACTGAGAAGTCTGTGGCTGTTTAGTCTGGAGAAGAGAAGGCTGAGAGGAGGTCTGTCTCAGTTCTGATTTAAATTCCAAGAGACTCAAATATATATTTTGATAGAACCAATAACATTTTTTTTTTAAGAGTGCCCTTCCCTCTTCCCCCTTCTTTCCCAAAAGAGAGGCATTAGATGTAGAGAGGGGAGAAGGTAAGCACACCCAAATAAATAATCTCACTCTGATTTGGAAGTCAAAAAGAAGAAATGTTTAACAATAAATTAAAAAGGTACCTGAGGTAGGAAAGTTACAAAGGCATAGGGAAGGGAAAACAAATACAAAATGTGTAAATACAAGCAGATTTTGATGGTAATGGGTTTGTCCACCTCGTGGGTGATGGCCACGTGGTAAGAACCTGGAACAGGATGGTCCTGCTGGTGAACAGGATGGTCCTGCTGGTAAGCAGGGAGGCAGGGAGTGCAGAGAGAGAGAGAGAGAACAGGAAGTCCCCCTGCTTTCATAGACCTTTAGACAGGAAGGGGAAGTGGGCTAACCATCACCTGGTGGTGTTCAGATCCACCCCTGGGGAAGGGTCAAGACCACCTAGGGTCAGGTTCAAGGTCACTCCAACCTGGAGGGTTAACCCTGTACAAGGTCTCATCAACATCTGTAAATATCTGAGGGGTGGGTGTCAGGTGCATTGGGACACTCTCTTTTTGGTGGTCAACAGCAATAAGACAAGGAGCAACAGCTACAAAATGGAACACATGAGATTTTACCCCAACATGAGAAGAAACTTCTTTACAGTGAGAGTGATGGAGCACTGGAACAGGCTGCCCAGAGAGGTTGTGGAGTCTTCTCTGGAGACTTTCAAAACTCACCTGGATACATTCGTGTGTTCACTACCCTAAGCGATCCTGCTTGGCAGAGAGGTTGGACTTGATGGTATCTGAAGGCCCCTTCTAACCTCTAAGGTTCTGTGATTCTGTGACTCTGTGACCACTAGAGGTCATCTGGTTCAATTCCTTTACTGAAGCAGGGCCACTTGGCTCCCCATGACCATGTTCAGGTGGCTTTGCTGCCTTCAGGTGTTATACATACTGATAAAACGTCCCCTTTAAATTCGTGTGCTTCACTGAAGAGTTATAAATAATCGTTGTGCAGATGATGTGTTCTGCTTTTATGTTACATAAGCACATCCCTCTCCAAGGGATTCTCCAGAAAGAAAGATGCTTCAAATGGCATGAGGACTTTTCCTAAATGCCTAAATGCCTAAATCTGATCTCCCTGAGAGAGCATCAGAGATTGTACCCAAACCTTGTACTTGGGTTCTCACAGCAGTGGAAATCATGGCCAAGTGGTGCAAAGTGTTCCCAGGATTTCTTTCCAATCCTTCAGCCAATCCCATTAGCCTGGATTGCCTGGAAATATTAAAGTGATGCAAGCTTGGCAAACCCCTCACATTGGCAAACAACCTCTCCAGTTGCTGTTACACGTCTCAGGGGTCCTTTTTTGTGGTAAGAGCATTCAGTTAATTAATTGGAGAGATTCAAAGACACGATTGGCCTGCATGAAATGAGAAAGTCCACATGAGAACACAGGGGTGGGTACAGCTTTCAGACAGAACCCAGGTAATTCTGTCCTTCGGTGCTTTAGCTTAGCCCCTTGCTACTATGGATGGCCTGAGGACTGTTCCCAAAATTTTAATGTGCAAACAGTTAATCCAAAGCAAGGTTCAAACTGGCAGATAAACCTTCTTTCTCAAGCTAAGCAAGCTGATCCACAGTTGCTACACTTAGTCCAACTTGCTCTGGCATTTTCTTTTCCCAGCAGTCCATTCTTTGCCCACCCCTGTGTCCCCAAGGGCTTTGTGGCTCTCAGTTCCAAAGAGGGCACCAAAAAACATCACATCTGGTTAGCTCTTGAGCCTGCTCACCCTAGATGACAATGCAACTGGCATTTTAGTGGAAAAGATAACTATCATGGGTGAAAGACCATTCAGAGCAAAGGCACAGATGCCCAAGAAGAAGAAACTAAACTCTGAATTGTCACAGCCTGCAAGTAGTGTGTCTTTTTTAAATACCAGGCAACAAGCATCATAAGGAGCCTCTGAGAACCACACGGTTTGTCCCAGGGATTTAATCAACATAAGAAGAAATGAAGAAGGGGATTTTGCTGAACCAGCAGTAAGGCAGAGGATATCTAGGCATGTGGTGTATGAAAGCTGAATTGCAGCACCACTACCTCAGCTCATTTTCAGCTCTAGGCAGTGTTAAGCCCAGTCTGTTATCCTGTCCTTCATGGGATACCATCTTTTAATAGAATCAATCAGGTTGAAAGAGACCTCCAAGATCATCCAGTCCAACCTAGCACCCAGCCCTATCCAGTCAACTAGACCATGGCACTAAGTGCCTCATACAGGCTTTTCCTGAACACCCCCAGGGACGGTGACTCCACCACCTCCCTGGGCAGCCCATTCCAAGGGCAAATCACTCTCTCTGTGAAGAACTTCCTCCTAACATCCAGCCTATACCTCCCCCAGTACAACTTGAGGCTGTGTCCCCTTGTCCTGTTGCTGGTTGCCTGGCAGAAGAGACCAACCCCCACCTGGCTACAACCTCCCTTCAGGTAGTTGTAGACAGCAATGAGGTCTGCCCTGAGCCTCCTCTTCTCCAGGCTAAACAACCCCAGCTCCCTCAGCCTCTCCTCATAGGGTTTGTGTTCCAGGCCCCTCACCAGCTTTGTTGCCCTTCTCTGGACACGTTCCAGCACCTCAACATCTCTCTTGAGTTGAGGAGCCCAGAACTGGACACAGTACTCAAGGTGTGGCCTGACCAGTGTTGAGTACAGGGGAAGAATAACCTCCCTCGTCCTACTGGCCACACTGTTCCTGATACAGGCCAGGATGCCATTGGCCCTCTTGGCCACCTGGGCACACTGCTGGCTCATCTTCAGCCTACTATCCACCAGTACCCCCAGGTCCCTTTCCTCCTGGCTGCTCTCCAGCCACTCTGTCCCCAGCCTGTAGCGTTGCTTGGGGTTGTTGTGGCCAAAGTGCAGAACCCTGCACTTGGCCTTGTTCAATCTCATCCCATTGGCCTCTGCCCACCCATCCAGCCTGTCCAGGTCCCTCTGCAGGGCTCTCCTACCTTCCAACAGATCAACACCTGCTCCTAGCTTGGTGTCATCTGCAAACTTAATGATGCTGGACTCAATCCCCTCATCCAGATCATCAATAAAGATGTTGAACAGGACTGGGCCCAGCACTGATCCCTGGGGAACACCACTAGTGACAGCTGCCAACTGGATGTGGCACCTTCACCACCACTCTCTGGGCTCGGCCTTCCAGCCAGTTCCTGACCCAGCACAGAGTGAATTTGTCCAAGCCATGAGCTGCCAGTTTAGCCAGCAGCTTGTTGTGGCACACAGTGTCAAAGGCTTTGCTGAAGTCCAGGTAGACTACATCCACAGCCTGCCCCACATTCACCAGGCAGGTAACCTGATCATAAAAGAAGACCAGGTTGGTCAGGCAGGACCTGCCCTTCCTAAACCCATGCTGGCTGGGCCTGATCCCTTGGCCATCCTGTATGTGCTTTGTGATGGCACTCAAGATGACCTTTTCCATCACCTTGCCTGGCACTGAGGTCAGGCTGACAGGTCTGTAGTTTTCTGGCTTCTCCTTTCGACCCTTCTTGTGGATGGGCATCACATTGGCCAGCTTCCAGTCTTATACTCTTCTTCAGTCCACTGCTGGCACATTTTGCCTGCTGAGGTGGTGATATTCTTTTGTGAGTTATGCTATAAAAATGCAATGTTTACCACAGCACTCTCATAAAGTACTAGTTTTTGCTGGCTTACCAGGGCAACTGTGTGACGTAATGTCCTTGGCATGGTAACATTCTTTGCTACAACAGCTAAAAGTTGCCAGGAGGTCTTACATTAAAACATCTCTGGAATCTACATTAAACATAGTGTGTGTTGAAATATAATTGCTTGCTTCACAAACTGCAGTATAAAGAGAATGAATGTAGTTAGAGCGAAGTTAATGTGTACTTGAGATAATCAATGAATATTGTTTCAATACCTGCTGTTTTGCAAGCTTCTTTTCTGTAGTGTTTTATTGATCTATTCCCATTTGTAGTACGAGCTTTTGCATTTGACTCTGAACTCTTTGCTGATGTTGTCGTAACAGGAGAGAAAGGGATGACAGCAATCTGCAGAGTATGTCTGTAATTGTGAGGGAAGGCAAAAATCTTACTATATTGAATATGATCACAATTCCATTACTGCTAAGGTTTCTCCAGAATAATTTACATCAGAGGCTAGAAGAACTACTATGTGTAGGTATAAACATCTCTGAATGCTTATGTGCAAAAAAAACATTCTTTTTTTCTTATCAAATATCATCTAAATTCCGCTTGTACTGCTTGTCTTGTGCTACTGCTAACTAGCAGGTCTCTTTGCATTTCACTTTAAACAAACAAAAAATATATGTTGTGGCCTCTAATGCACATACTCACACACACACACAAAAGAAAACAGTTGCTTTAGTGAGTATTTGATTCAATGTAAGAATGGAGCCAATTTCACTAGCTTATTTATGGGCCTGGTGCTTACACCTAGGGAATATTTCTCTTTGTTGTGGCTGGGGCAAGCAAACTCCCTATTCAAAACAGAATCAAACCAGATTAATTTCCCCTGCTCTTCTTTATAGAGGTTGCTTCGTTACATTGTGAAAACAAAACAGGAGAAGAGTGCAATAGTAAGATGTTACCACTTACTTTTTCTGGTGTGAAGGCACTGATGGGACTGTCAGAGACATACGATGCGATGTGATTGTAAAACAAATCACCACTATTAGGGTTTGGAATCCCTACAGAAAACTCTCATCTGTCTTCCTCTAGCAGTGTATTTCTCATTGATGCTGAAGAACTGACCCCTGCAGGGGTGAGCGATCACGGAGATTGATGTGCCACTGCAGAATCACAGCCAGCAAAGCAGGGAGCTTGTCCTCCACCCACCTGTTACTTTTGTGATAGTATAGCTCTGCTACCACAAGGGCTCTTTCCCTTCTTTCTGACTGCAGAAACCAGTGAAAACTTGGGCCCGACACACCCTCACATGCCAGGCAAAGCAGTGTTAATTACATTAATCAAAGAATCCTCTTGAAGTGTAAGAGGATCATATTTTGATACTGTGGAGATGATGAAGCTACTTGATATTCACACTGGTGTCCCACAGTCCTTCCCTACCCACACAAGTCCTTGAGTGTGGGGTTTAGTTTGAACACGTTCCGTGTTGCGTGGGCTTATGTGTTCTGCTTGTATAGACAATTAAGTTTATGTTTAAACAGGATGGGTATGTTTGATCTCCCCTGCTTACTCACGCTAGCTTCTGAAGCCCTGCTTATGCAAGCACTCTGCAGGCAGTGAGAGGAGGTTGAGGTGCTGGCAGCTTATAGCCATTTACAGGTTTTGGCAACAGGGTGTATTTTGCTGCCCCTTAGATGCAGATGTTTATGCTCCAGCACTGAACTCTAATACTGTGATGGCCATAGTTTTCTGGTAAAAGCTACAGCGCAGCACAGCAAAGCCAAAGATAGCTGTCTCTGTGTCTAGACACCACTGACCTAATTATTCCAGACATTTCTGCATCTTGAAGCTCTGCTGGTCACAACTGATTAGCAATGCAGTGTGCAAACGAAACTGGCTCCATATCTGCTTATTACCCATGCAGGCAGCACTCACCATGGCATCTCCAATCTCTCACGCTCTTCCCCAGCAAGTACCCTAATTTGTGGCAGCCATACTCCCTCTCATTCTGTATTTTGATGCTTTCCTATTGCATGGCTACTTTTAAAATACTAGGAACAGAGAGTAACATCCCTTTCATTTTAGTTTCACAGCCTTCTCACGGTTTCCTGATCTAACTACTAAGTAACTACGTTGTGACAATCATTTCCCAGAGCTGTGGGATTTGAGGAAATGGTTTCTTTGATCAGCAATATATTTTTGTGCATGTCAATTCTGTTTACATAAAAAGAGGTCAGAAGCAGAGTGGGCAACATGCACATCACCAGTCAAACACTCTCCCTTATCAAGGGCTAAAGTGGTCTACAGTATGTGAGACTGGGGTTCAATATCTTACTCTGATTCAGGAGATTGCTACAGAAATTCTGTGATAAAATATTAATGTATCAGTGGATTTGGGATGCAAACTCATGTCCTGTCTTTGTTTCCTGTCTTTGTTTTCCTAACTACTTGCACGCTGCTGCCTGTTAAGTAACTAAAGGTACCGCATGAAGTGGGAGGACTCCTAGGAGAGGAGAACAGCCCCCTGGCCCTTCAAGAGCCCTATCTCAAACCCAGAAAACTGTGCAGAAGTGCAAGGAAGGATGCTGAATGTGGATCCATTGTTCTCAGTGGCTAGAAAGAAGGGAGATCTTGCTCCTCTTTTGTCATGTTTACCTTCAAGCTTAGTTTTCTGTGTTACACAGGCTGGAAAATCAAACATTTTAGTCTGGCTGAAATGAGAAGGGGAATTTTTCGTATTTCCACTGGCTACCAAGTTAAGGATGAGCAATTGCTGTGCTCATTCAGCAGTCTGGCTGCTCACACTCCCTCATCCCTTGAATTCTGCTTCAGTCATCGTTCACCTGTGGTTACCACCCCTCCCCACTCACTTTCCTTGTTGTCCTCGCCCATGAAAATATCCTGGCAGCAGCTGCTATTTTACAACCTCTCTCCTTCCCTCTCCCTGTTCTGGTTCTCCATATATCAATTTGATGCACCGTTCTTCTCAATTCACTTTCAGATCTCATCTTTCTTTCTAAAAAGGTTTGTTGTTAGAGTCTCTTGCAGGTGAGCTTCACAGGAAAACCCCAGAGATAAGGACAAGGCATGCACCAGGTTCAGTCCCTCCTATCTCCATAGGAAACAGCCATGAAGCAGGGTTGAATCAAAGCTAGGAAATACCTTTTTTTTTGCTTTGTGCTTTTTAACATTTTGTGTGTGAGATTGCTTTGTGATCAGTATTTGCTTTTTTGCATTGGATTTTTCTTCCTTGAGTCTCATTCCCTGACAGTTGCTCCACATTTTCTTTGTCATGGAATCATAGAATCAACCAGGTTGGAAGAGACCTCGAAGATATCCAGACCAACCTAGCACCCAGCCCTAGCCAGTCAACTAGACCATGGCACTAAGTGCCTCATCCAGGCTTTTCTTCAACACCTCCAGGGATGGTGACTCCACCACCTCCCTGGGCAGCCCATTCCAATGGCAAATCACTCTCTCTGGCAAGAACTTCCTCCTAACATCCAGTCTGTACTTCCCCTGACACAACTTGAGGCTGTGTCCCCTTGTTCTGTTGCTGGTTGCCTGGCAGAAGAGACCAACCCCCATCTGGCTACAGACTCCCTTCAGGTAGTTGTAGACAGCAATGAGGTCTGCCCTGAGCCTCTTCTTCTCCAGGCTGAACAAGCCCAGCTCCCTCAGCCTCTCCTCATAGGGTTTGTGTTCCAGGCCCCTCACCAGCTTCGTTGCCCTTCTCTTGACACGTTCCAGCACCTCAACATCTCTCTTGAAGTGAGGGGCCAAGAACTGGACACAGGACTCAAGGTGTGGCCTGACCAGTGCTGAGTACAGGGGAAGAAGAACCTCCCTCGTCCTCCTGGCCACACTGTTCCTGATACAGGCCAGGATGCCATTGGCCCTCTTGGCCACCTGGGCACACAGCTGGCTTATCTTCAGCCTACTATCCACCAGTACCCCCAGGTCCCTTTCCTCCTGNCCGTCCAAGCCATGAGCTGACAGCTTGGCCAGGAGCTTGTTGTGGCAGACAGTGTCAAAGGCTTTGCTGAAGTCCAGGTAGACTACATCCACAGCCTTCCCCACATTCACCAGGCAGGTAACCTGATCATGGACGTTATTCTGAGGAAAAACAGTGGGGAGTCCACAGAAACATTTATCAGCCTGCTTTAAGGATTTCACTCCTTTCGTTCCCTTTTTTTTTTTTTTTTTCTGGTTCTGTTTTATAATTCTAATTTATTTCCTTACTAGCATGCACCACTTGTGACCACCCTCCCACACACCACACCTCCAAGCTTTTGGGTTCTGAAAGTGGCAATACACAGGACTGAGCAACCACAGGTGCATTTCAGGGGCTGGTTTGTTTATATATGCAACTATTAAGTTTTGTCACACATGCTGCAGGGAAAGGACTGAAGTCCTCACCCAGGATAGGACTCAAAGCCAACCCCCCCACACACACTAAGATTAAAATAACAGAAGACAGATTATCTGTTTGCGTTTGCTTTGTGGGTTGGGTTTTTATTCTTTTAGTCTTGTGAAAAATGGGTTTGTTTAGGACCTGATTTAAGTTTCATACCTGGGTCCAGCTGTATTATATAAAAAATCCACATCCTATTTTTCTTTCCCAATTGCTGTATCATCCTTCATTCATGTATTTTGAGCTAAAATAATTTGGAGACTTTGACATGACAAATAAGGTAAATCTCTTAGGATATCATTCATAAATGCCACGGGGTCACAATACGTATTTGAAAAGTTTCTGGATTCATTCTCTTGTTCCTCTTTTCCTCTCTTTCCCTTCCTTGCATTTCTGAGGCAGATAGCTGCAAAATGAGATTTTCAAAGTGGTGCAGAGGACGATTTTAGTGGCAGATGCATGACTGATCCCATGCAACACTCAAATCTCTGCCCTGACTTCTCAGTAACTGACTGCAAAAAGCTGCAGAGCTAACCTGGAGGTTAATGCATGTGTTTGCTAACCATTTGTTTTCAGTATAGGCATTTGGGCCCTGCTTGCTTGTGGCCCAGGAAGCCTGGGGATCTGTAAGACTTAGAGCACCTGCAGGTCTGGCTGCAGCATGTGTGTGCCCTTCAGCAAAGCCTTTTGGTGGAGGTTGGCAAAAGCCCTCATCTACAGGTTTCCAGGCTGGGATGCTATGCTTTCTGTATCTGTGTGCATCACTGCAGCCACTCCCCACAAACGAAATCACAGTTGCAGCTGAAGGTCTGTGACAGATCCTGTCAGGGTCCCAAAGCACTTACAGCAATCCGAGTCTCCAAAGTGCTCCTTTGTTTCCCCACCATAGAGTCCTGCTCTGGTCTGCTTGTCCACCACATGCTGCAGCAAGCCTCCTCAAATAGCCCATATACTCCTTCAGGTCATGGCCCTTCTGGTGCCACAGTTTTGGCAGCAGTGCCTTTAATTGGCTCGTGCAGGTCCCACCATAATCTGTGTCTCCTGGCCTCTCTGACTGGCAAAGCTCAGGAGCACCCTGGGTTTGGATCCTCTTAAAATGAGCGTTTTCTGCCTTTTCCTTGAACAATGTTTGTAAGCTGATGGGAGACCTAGCATAAAGAGGAGGGCTCTATATCCTTGCTTAGCTGCACACCCTGGCCTGGTGATTTAAGGCTGCAATGGAAAGTCAGTTAGTAGCAAAGAAGCAGGAGGGCAGTCTTGCGATGAAATAGGAGTCTATGTTGTCTGTTTTCAAGTATGACATTTAATTGTCACTAATAATGTCATGAATCATAATAATGGGTGTTGTAGAGAAGTTTCTCTCTAAGAAAGGAAAGCAACAAAATGTATTAGCCATAGGGATATTACTGCATGCATAAATCTTGCCTTTGCAGCCTGGCTGGTACACAGGTAATGAGGGGCATAAGGGCAACCTGGGCCCGGAGAGCACCTGGTCCCCAAGGAGAGGGCCAGGAGAACACAACAGAGGTAAGTGTCTGAGAAGGGTCCATCCTGGTGCTGTCAGGGTGACTGACCTGCTTGCCTGCTATTGCTTTCAGTAGCTGTTCTTCCACCCCAGTTCCCAGAGCAACCCTTGGAACAGGGTGCTGTGGGAGCTTCAGTGGTGGCAGGATCACAGGCTGTAGGTGGGCATGCAAACCTGTTCATCGGTTAGCTTTCCCAGGATGTTCACAGGCTGCAGGGAGAGCTTGGTCTGGTAAAATGAAATACTCTCAAAGGCCACTGCCAGAGTGGTTAGGTGGTTAGGTCCATGTCTCCAGGATTTCCTCCTTGCCTTATGCAGTGGACAGAATACAGACTTGAATTCTTGACTTTTCTGGCAGATGAGATAGCTGCAGGGTACTCAGGACCAAGTTGGGGTCATCACCTGATGACCTGCTGGGATCCAGAGGGCTGTTGGACAGTGTGCAGGCAGCAGGGAAAGAGACAAGTCCTGGTGCCTGTTTCCTTCTGAGCCCCCAGTGCTCAGCACACTTGTAAAAGCATCAGTGTCCTTGAGGTTCCTGTCTTGTTCAGATCCGTTGTAATTCTGCCTGAAGGTTGACAGTTACTGCAGGAGAGGGATGTTCACAGGCAAAAACAGCTGGATCCCCCTTAGGAATTACTTCCTTAGGACCCAGGCTTCAAATATGAACTTTTAAAAATCTGCACCTGTTTTGGTTTTGGTGGTTTGTTTGTTGTTGGGTTTCTTTTCAGATTAAAGCAAGTATCTATAAAGCTAAGACAGGTAGAGCACTGCTGGTTGCCTCAGCACCCTGCCTCCACGTGAAATGAAACGCCACTCACCTCAGAGATGACCCTAGAACAAGTGTGGAGGCTTGCCTATGTCTTGTTTTGAACCTCTTTTCACCACTGAGGGGCCCAAAGCGATATATGTCACGGTGCAACAGTGAGTTTGGCTGCTGCTAGACCTTTATCTTATTAGTGTGTTTGGTCTGTTTCATTTTTTTCTTTTATTTTCTTTTCTTTTTCCCTGCAAGCTTTTCCAGCTGAATGGGTGTATGAGAGACATTTTGCTTCCCTCACACAGCCAGCTGATGGGACCTTTTTCTTTTAGTGTGAAGGGAGTACAAGATGTATAAAGGTGCTACAGCCAGAATTACACAGACTGATATTACCTAAGGAACAGGTAACTTTCAAATGGCCTTTACCCCCTTAAAATACATTTTAGCAACAGGGAAATGACTGTGTGACTGATTCCCAAAATATGTGGCAAAAGCCTCAGTATAATCTTAGAATGTTTTATTCCTGGTAGTTGTCAGGTGCTGAACAGAGAGACAAATGAGCATTCGTGAAGATATCTGTATTTATTGCAGACATAATTACGCTAACCTGGAAACAGGAACGGGATGATCATTTGGTGGCTGTTCTTTGACTTGTCCAGCTGGCAGCAGATAACCACAGTGCAGTGCACTATTTAGGACACAGGTATTCAGAACAATCAACTCAGACATTCTCTTCAGATGGTTTTCTTTCTTCATGGAGAGATTCTGCCTCAGAGTTTAAAGGAGGCATGTAATCAATCACTGTGTGACAAGAAATTATTTTATGAGAACGAATTGTGGTTACCATGGTTTCTGAGAGGCAGAAACACCAAGGTCATTCCCTGAAAATTCTCCACAACCAGTGCTAGTGCAAGGACATTCCAGCACCCTGCCAAGGAGAATTACCCTCCCTTGCCTATAAATATGCCCCTCCCGTTTACACTGGTATGCAGCTTCCTGTTTAAGCCACAAAAACATTGATAAGAACATGTGAGAAGCCCTGCAATGAGTCTGAAAACAAAGTAGGGCCTTAATTTACAAGCCTGTACCTTTTCCTAGTTAGCTGTTTCCTAGCTTCTTTGTGAGGCTGCTGTAAAGCCTGGACATGCTTGCTGACCACGGAGCTGCTGGTGCAATGGCAAAACTTTCACCTGAAGTAAATACCAGAGAAGCCCTCCATGGGAGGACTGACACATGGACAATCAACTGGGAAAAGCACCAAAGGTGGGATCAAAAGTTTGCAGTTATGTTAGAAGGAAAAAAAAATCTGAAAAGCTACATTTCACACACTTCTCTTCTGGGCCTGAACTACAAGGGGGAAATGTTTTTCTTTCCATGGCCAAGGTGTATTGCATAATTGCTGCTCCTGAATGCCTCAGTACTGACCTACATACTGGTGACCTCAAAATAGACGTCTCCAAACAGCCACTCAAAATCATGCTTTGTGACCTTTGAGCATCACACCAAAATGCCAGCAACACTTACACTACTGAAATACTAACCTGCCAACACAGTGATTGGATGAAGTTTCCCCTTACATTGGAACTGCCAGGGCAAATTTAATTGACAGGTAATATTACTATTCAAGCTGTTTGTTTAAAACCATGAGCGTTCATTCTGGCATGAATTAACAGGGAAACGTGCGTGAGCTTCTTGCTCACAATTGTACAGACACACAAAACTGTGCACACAGTTCACCATACCAAACTACAGTTAACTGAACTTGGCTCATGTGAAAAGAAAATGCATCCATCTGCGGTGCACCAGAAGCCTTATTAATGTAACAAGCATATTTCTTTGTGCTATGGGGAGTGTATACCGTGACTTAGTCACCAGTGCCATAAAACCAACAACCCTTCAGAACTTGCTGATTTCAATATATTTCAATTTAAAACCATTACATATGTATCAAATATTAAAAGTGACAAAGTGACGTAGGAAACATCTGCATTTACATTATAGAAGTAACATCTTGCAGCGGCAGCACTGTGTGCACAACTGTCAAACTGCCGAGCCCCACCGTCCCAGCAACTGATCATATTGTGCGGGGCTGGGGTGCGCTGGGGGGAATCTTTGTTGTTAGAGCACAGGAGAATGTGTAGGCTGCTCATGAAACAAATTCCTTTCTGATGAGATTCTTAGCGCCAGATAGGCAAGAAGTGTCTAAGTGGAACTAGACCTTCTTTGCTAACTTGTTACTGAAATCAGAAGAGGTCAATACTTAAGTTTATTACATAGAAAGAGAACAACAGATAGAGAGTCAAGGGACAAATTCTACACAGGACTGAAGGACCCAAGGTTTGCTAAGTTATGTTCCAGCATCTAAATTCCCAGCTATCTTGCTAACACTCCAGCACAACTGCCACCTCCACTGGTAGCTGGCTAACCTCCGTGGCATCACCACTTTGCCATAGAGCTTCATAAATGCACAGAGCTGTGTTTCTGCATTTGTGCTCTTGTGTCACGGTAAACAGGTCTTTAATTCGCTAAGAATTAATTCCACTTGGAGGTGAAGAATTCTGAGCCTGGCTAGAGCTCTTGGAAGATTTTAAAAGAAGTGCAAATAGAAATTCCACATTCAGTAAATAATTAGATGTGTTCATATCTGGTACTGGCAAGGGAGTGTATGTATCCAACAGCTGTGACCCTGGGCTGGAAATCTGAACACCACCGCTCTCTGTTGATCTAACTCTGACTCACTATCTGGCCTTGAAGGAATCATGTTGCCTCCCTGTGCCCTGATTTTCCTGCCTTTGAAGTAACAATGACATATTCCCACACTGAAGCTATGTGGTTGGAAAGTGCTAACTATTATTCCTCTATGACCCCTTTGTGAAAAGCAGAAGGACATCTTCTGTGTGAGTTCAGATGCTGAACCCTCTTAATTTCCTCACAAATGTACCTTTTGATCTGTTTTAATTTTTAAGCTCAGTTTAAAACTGTTGTGTAAGTTAGATAGGTAGATGACGTTTGACCTGCTGTACTCCCCCAAAGGAATTTTGATGTGGAATTCCAGTTTACATAGGTACAGGTACTTCAACTGAGTGTATGTATTTGTATCATCAATAAAGAATTCACAATTGAAAAATTAAAAGCAGGAATATTAAAGTGTAAGGAAAAGAAAAGGGAAAATGAAAATACAATAACAAAAGAATCTATAATAAAAGAATGAAGCAATAAAAATATTCAAAATCTGCTACTGAGATATTCCGGGAATTAATTATGTTTGTCTGTGGATGCCTAAAACCACACAAATAAGTATTTAAGATTAGACTGTAATAAGTCTTTCAGACTGGATGTGAGGAGGAAGTTCTTC
>WAAF01015094.1:0-184096 GCA_013400475.1 Tricholaema leucomelas
ACCTAGCACCCAGCTCTGGCCAATCAACCACTGTGCTATCTCCCTCCTCCAGTTGATGCTCGTTGACTACCTGTTAAATTTGATGCTGAACCAGTCTAAAGCACCCCAGGGCATTGATAAAGCAGGTTTCTGGGTTCCTTTGAATGAATACCCCACTCTTTCAAAATCATAAAATCATAGAATCAATCAGGTTGGAAGAGACCTCCAAGCTCATCCAGCCCAACCTAGCACCCAGCCCTGCCCAATCAACCAGACCATGGCACTAAGTGCCCCAGCCAGGCTTGGCTTCAACACCTCCAGGCACAGCAACTCCACCACCTCCTTGGGCAGCCCATTCCAGTGCCAATCACTCTCTCTCCTAACACCCAGCCTACAGGGCTGCCAGAGAAAAACACTGCATCCCACCAAGCTCTGGAAATGAAAGACATTGTGTGCCCTGTGGAAACTGTGAGTGCATGGACAGACCCTTCTCACGTACTTATGGAGGGGTTCTCCTTCATATGGGGGAGTCACGGTTGTTTTTTCACCAAGATTAAGCTTCATGTTTAAGTTCTGCTCTGCCAGCTGTGATGATCAATAGCCTGATGAGAGGCCTATGGTAGAAAACTCAAAAGAGAGATGTGTGCCACAGTTAGAGCCTCCTCTGCATACAGCAGCTATGCATATGAGAATGGGCTGCCCAGGGAGGTGGTGGAGTGCCCGTGGCTGGGGGTGTTGAAGCCAAGCCTGACTGGGGCACTTAGTGCCATGGTCTGGTTGATTGGGCAGGGCTGGGTGCTAGGTTGTCTGCATGAGCCTGGAGGTCTCTTCCAACCTGCCTGATTCTGTGATTCTAACTGACAGGTTTTAGCATCTGTAGCTGTACTTCCAGCCCAGCTGGTCTCCAGAGATGACCTACCCACAATCTAAAGACTACAGGCTTGGATGCATCCTTCCCTTACATCACTCCCTAGCAAGCTGTCAGTGGACCTAACCTTTCATCCAGATGGAGCTGCTCTTGATTCTGTGTCTGTCCATCTGCAGGAGCAGGCCACCCTGTGAATGCCAACGTCACTCTCCCGGTCCAAAGCCAGAAAGGGAGAATGTAATTTCTGAAATGAGAGGATGTTTTGAAGTAACAACTGCAGAACCTGAATTCAGCTAGGCTGAGAGCTGTTGTATCTAGGCTCTTGCAGAAGGCAGCGTTTCTGCTTGAGTCACACCTGCAGGCTGCACTCTGCTCCGGTTTGCTGGGGTCTGTGCTTAGAGGGAAGACTTCCCACACTGAGGAGTTATGGTTTACAGACACAAGCCAGACAAAAGGGTAGGAGGAGAAAAGACAAACACAGAGGCATACCCAGACATTTCAGCAGGCCACTGGCTGGTCTGGAGGCTGCCTGCTTCCTTCGTCTCTCACAGGAGGGCAGCTGGAGTGGCTGTTTTACAAGCAGATCAAGGAAGGAGCATTTGCCTGGTCACCTGAGCACAAACAGCAACCTCCCAGCTTGAGTCACAGCCTTGGTTGGCCACACATGCACTGGGTGACCACAAAGCAGTTCAGGGGCCAGCAAAGGCTGTGTGGAAAGGAAGGACAGGCTGGGGCAGTACAGCAGGGCACTCTGTCTTGCATGTTCTGGTGTACCTGAGAGCCACCACTCTGGGGCCAAGACTTGACTGACTTTGCTGTGCCGCTGAGGCCAGCCGAGCCCCATAGAGCTTGGCAAAGAGCTTCTGTAGTGTTCTGCTAAGTACAGAGCATTTGTATGAATTTCAAAGCTGTTCCCCCAGAAGCTCCAGGGAATGACCCTCTTTGACTACTCTTAGAAGCCCACAAGGTCATGATGTGACTGGTTCCTGTCTGTGACCCATTAAGGCATGCCAGGGGTCTGGGACCTGTCTCACGCACAAGAAGCACCTGGATGCTCTTCAAATGAATGTCAGATCGGCAGAAGTCATTCTTCTGGGTTTATTCATGTGTTTGGGTTTGGCACAGCCTGCCAGGCAAAGTCTGCTCAGTCCGTGTTGCAAAGCCTGCTGTATCAACAGCAGCAGCTGCGGTGAGTAGAACAAGGCAGTGGTTTGACTGCTGAAATAGCTCGGGGAAAACCCTCTGTGATTGTGTCTCTCATGTCCTTTGTTCACCGATAAGAAAATGCCAATGCGAAAGCCTAGCACTAACCCCTCCCTGCCACAAAAAGCCAGGCATGCCCTCTCCACCTGACCTGCCACCTCCCTCCTGACAGCTGAAAGCATCTGTGTTTATCTTCTCTTTTGCTCCCTTTCAAAAGGCAATTGTCTGCTCTCAGGGGGCAGTTCTCTAATCAGGAACCTAAGAGGAATTAACCTGAGGTCACTTTCCAGCCCTTTCACTGCTCAGCCAGGAGAATCACCTTGGAGCTTCCACCTTTGATAGGCTCTCTTTTAGAGCTTTTCTGCTTAGAGGAAAGGTGCACTTTGAAAGAAGATAAAGTCCACCAAATGATGCAGTGAATTTGTTCTGGCATCTCAAAGTCTCTGTGCACTTGAGTAAAAGTCCTTTGTGCCTGTCTGTGAGGGCATCATGGAGAGCAAGAACTCCTTTCGGGAGGGTGGGGACAGGAGGTTTGTTGGGCCTGTTCTGCAAGCTCAGTTTTTACATTGCTGTCCTGATGAACCTCATCTGATGGCTCTGGAGAGACAACCAAGGCAAAATCTTTTGAACATAGCCTGCCTAGGTCTGTATGTCAGGTCAGTCCCTGCTTTCACTGCAAGGGTACCTTTAATTTGGAAGACTCTTACCCCTTTGGCATGGCACTACCATAGAATCATAGAATTAAGCAGGTTGAAAGAGAGCTCCAAGCTCAGCCAGCCCAACCTAGCACCCAGCCCTGCCCAATCAACCAGACCATGGCACTAAGTGCCCCAGCCAGGCTTGGCTTCAACACCTCCTGCCCATTCCAATGCCAATCACTCTCTCTGACAACAACTTCCTCCTAACATCCAGCCTAGACCTGCCCTGGCACAACTTGAGGCTGTGTCCCCTTCTTCCATTGCTGCTTGCCTGGCAGCAGAGCCCAACCCCACCTGGCTACAGCCTCCCTTCAGGGAGCTGCAGACAGCAATGAGGTCTGCCCTGAGCCTCCTCTTCTGCAGGCTGCACACCCCCAGCTCCCTCAGCCTCTCCTCACAGGGCTGTGCTCCAAGCCTCTCACCAGCTTCATTGTGCTTCTCTGGACACCTTCCAGTCCCTCAACATCTCTTTTGAGTTGAGGAGCCCACAGCTGGACACAGCACTCACGGTGTGGCCTGACCACATGTGAATTAATCACACCAGCTCTCATTTCGTGGCCTCTCTCAGCTAGTGTGCTGTATCATTCATGTTCTCTTTGTAAAGTGTCTGCTCACTCTTGTCCTGATCACAGAGGAGGATGGAAAACTTAACATCTTCTCTGAAGTCTGTGTCCACACAGCCATGACCAGGGATCCCTTTCCTTTCCTCCTGCAGCAAGTTTGAGCCAATCTAACTTCTCTTACACCCTGCAGTGGTCCATATCCACTGTGGGTTACCATATATGTTGGAACTGGAATCAGGTCTGTCCAACTCAGGGCCTTTACCAGGGGAAGAAGAGAGTTGCAAAATCCCTGGAATACCTTCATTGACACATTTCAGCCATCTGTGCAGCAAGGAATGAGGAAAGGCTTTTGTGCCTCTTGCCCACTCCTACTTCTTTCATGCTTTGCCCAGTTGGACATCTGGCATGGGCTTTGCTACACACCCAATGCTGAGCTTTCATTTCAGGCGACCCATTCTGATCCTATCAGGGCTGACTTCTGCCCTTCTAAATGCATGAAACTCAAGGCTTGTCTTGGTCTTGAGGCAGAGCCAAACACTGGAGATGTTGCCCAGCAACTGGTCAACCTCAAAGGGTTTGAAGCATCTGCTCTTTTGTGCTCCCAGGGATTCACACGCTGGTGCCCACAGCCGTTGGTTTCTGAGTGAGGCAGGTGGTATTGTCCTGGGTGTCTGGCCCAGCTGATTCCATCACTGCAGAATTGTTCTGCACTTCATCTCAAATGTATTTCTCACTGGAACCATGCAAGAAGAGACTTGCTGCTGGCATTATGTTAATGGAAACTGAGTGTATGCACCTGGTCCATCCTATTGTGCTCAACAGACATCTCGGCTGAGGTTGCACAGGGATCTAAACCAAGCAACTGCTCTTGCAAAAGAAGTTGCAGGAGGATCTTTATTTGGCCCTGTAGAAGGGAGGACATTGCCTGAAGACCTAGAGAGAATGAGACATTAGCCTGGGAGGAGGATACCAATATGTTGAGACATCAAGAGAGTTGTGTTGTTTGAGGCTAACTGGAACATCGTAGTGAGGAAGGTTAGATGACAGGCTGTGAAAAGGAAACAGTGGTGGTGACTGCTGCACTCATGGGCTTGCTGAGATGTATGAGAGCAAGAACACAAACACAGATAACACAGCGTGGGCCTCTCTCACAGCTGCTGTCTGTACTTTTCTCCCTGGCCTGCTTTCTGTTCACTAATCCTTCTGCTTCCTAACCCCCCTGGCCCATCCTCCAACCTTACCTTGCATGTAAGGCAAACTCTGGGATAAGTTAGAGGGGTGGAAAGAAGGTGGAGGGGGGGTTGGGAGCCCCTCCTGGGCACTCTGGTTTCTGGGAGGGGTATTGTGATTCTGTATCACCTTTAGCTTGTATATTGCTGTACATAGCTGTAAATATTGTGACTATCTGCTTGTGTATTGTGCTAAGCTGTGAATAGAAAGCTTCTTTCCTTGACTTCCTGCTGGCTGAGTTTAGTCTGGGTGACTTCACAAGAGGGGGGGGCAGGGAACTCCCAGCCTAGCTATATCCATCCCAGTGATTCAACAGAAAGCCTGTGTCTGAATGCCTTGGCACAGGTTTCTCAAGCCAGGAGATATCTAATTGCAGCCAGCACTCGTGGAGTCAGCTGATCTTCAAGCCGTGGGTATTAAAATGGCCAGCTGTGGCAGTCCCACTCCAGTAGGACCCCCAGGTGTGCTGCCTGATTCTGCCTGTGCTGACACTGGGCACCTTCAGCAGTATCATCTTGTCTCCACTGAACAGGAAAGCATTGCCTCAAACGTGCATTCTGCCCTCCTCATTTCACACCTAACCTCTCATCCGCACTAAGAGCAAAGCTGGGGGACTTCTGGGTTCAAACATATTAGTAGGAAAGAAGCCACCAGAGACGTAGGCAGACATTTCTGCATCTCAGAACTGGGAAGAGAGGATCAGGGAGCAGACACAAAGCCTTGAGTGCAAAGTGCAGGGCAGTGTGGAAGCTGCAAGACAAGCCACTAGACTGGGTGCAGTGAAGAGCATCCGGGAAGGGGGTGATGAAGTCAAACCAGAACAAGTTACTGTGTGGATCAGAGCTCAAACAAAGATTGGTGAGAGGCAGAAAAGAAAATGTTGGGGTGAATGCCATTAGCAGTAATGGGCTTCAGCCACAGTCTGGAGGTTTTGGGGTGGAGGAAGGGACAGATCTCCCAACAGAAGTTTGTCTTTCTTGCTCCTTTGCCTCTTCAGTTCTTGAGAGCTTTGTGTTTGACTACAGAGTTCCACCTTCACTTCACTGTGCAGCCTTTAGCTGAATTGTGCTTCCAGCCTCTTGCCTTCCTGCGAGCTCCTCTCAAAGCCAGGGTGGCTGAGCTCTGGTTCCTCCCTTCGCTCCAGCCAGGCTCTCTCCCTCTTGTTCGCTATTCCTCTGCTCAGATCCGCCTGCCTGAGGGCCAAGTGCCCTACCTTCCGAGGTCACCTTCTTTGTATTTCTTTTCTCTCCTTGCTGCAGACTCTCAGTCCTGGAGGTGGAAGTGGAGAGAGATTTCTGTCATGTCTAATTCTCCACTCTACCTTCATGGTCCTTCTGCTGTAGAACGAGAGCAGGTAGAATGAAGACATTAGGAAAAGAAATCACTGCAAGTTCAGACAATCCTGAGCACCCTTTAGCCATCCCTGTGATCTCGAAGAGCAAGATACGGTGCTGATCCTTCTGGCATGAGGTATCTCCCCACACCAGCTCTTGTCCTCAGCAGGCTTACAGGCACAAGCTGGCTAGTTTAAGTGAAAGCAATTACCAGAGACATTTTTACTGGCCTTATTAAAGGCAGAAGGAGGCTTTGATATAGCACAATATGCACCAGATGATGCAATCCATTTATTTTGGCTGGTCAGCTCTCTCGCCTGGCTCTGGCTGTTATTAGAGGGTGGTGCAACGGTTGTTCTTCCCACTGTTTGTAGGCCCTAGGGTCAGGTTCTGCTCCACCAATAACATGATTCAGCCCTGCATACAGCAATTCCTCAAGTGATACCAAAGTGACCGCAACATCAGTCAGCTTCCAGTCGCTTGAATCTACTCCTGATGCCTGCTTCCCCAGGATCCTGCTCAGAGGACTCACACACTTGTTCCTAACCGCAGAACCAAAGTCAGCAGGGAGCATGTTGGCTTGCACAAAATGCCATGTGAGCAGGGCCCTGGGCTGGGTAGCATTTACACTTCTGTCTTCCTAAACATGTCTCTCCTCACATCCAGTTAAGTTGGATGCCACTGCAGCAAGAGACATTCGTCCTGATGTGGATTCATGCTGGAGCAAGGGATGGCACTGTGATGGCAGGCACACACCCAACTTTGGCTACCCAGCACAAGCACCTCTGACTTCAGCACAGAGAAATCAGAGAATCACAGAATCAGTCAGGGCTGGAAGGAACCACAAGGATCAGCCAGTTCCAACCCCCTGCCATGACATGGCCAGGGACACCCTGCCCACAGCCTCAGCCAGCCTGGCCTGAAACACCTCCAGCCATGGGGCCTCAACCACCTCCCTGGGCAACCCATTCCAGCCTCTCACCACTCTCATGCTCAACAACTTCCTCCTCACCTCCAGCCTGGCTCTCCCCACCTCCAGCTTTGATCCATTCTCCCCACTCCTCTCACTCCCCGACAACCTCAAAAGTCCCTCCCCAGCGTTTTTGTAGCCCCCTTCAGATCCTGGAAGGCCACCAGAAGGTCACCTGGGAGCCTCCTCTTCTGCAGCCTGCACAGCCCCAACTCTTTCAGTCTGTGCTCACAGCAGAGCTGCTGCAGCCCTCTCAGCATCCTCCTGGCCCTGCTCTGGACACTCTCCAGCATCTCCACAGCCCTCTTGTCCCAGGGGCTCCAGAACTGGATGCAGTACTCCAGGTGGGGTCTCAGCAGAGCAGAGCAGAGGGGGAGAATCACCTCCCTGGCCCTGCTGGCCACACTTCTGCTGCTGCAGCCCAGGCTCTGCTTGGCTCTCTGGGCTGCAAGTGCACACTGCTGGCTCCCGTTGGGCTTCTCCTCCAGCAGCACCCCTAAGTCACTCTCCTCAGGGCTGCTCTCCAGCCACTCACTGCCCAGCCTGCATTGGTGCTTGGCATTGCCTTGACCCAGCTGCAGGACCTTGCACTTGGCTGTAATAAGGTTGTAAAGAGAACCAGAGTTATCAACCAGATAAACAGGTACCAACATTTTGTGTAAAAGCCCTTTTGCTCTGCAGTCCTCCATTCTTTCTTCTCTAGCTTCTTTTAAACAAGTGACTTCTAGGTCAGGTATATGAGAGAAGTAGCTATGGATAGGTTAAGATTGCCAGACCTCACCTTGGAACCCTGAAAGAAGTAATCTTACAGCATATTCTCTGTCAATTTCCCACAGTATTACTAAGAAGTTAAGAGCCCTCAGCCAGCCCCACCCCAGAAGACACAGTGCCTCTGAAGGGTCAGTCCCACTTTGCTTCTCTTAGCTAATGGAAGCTGAAGAATTTGCATCCTGTGGCTTGAAGAAAGATTGGGGGGAGGCAAGTAATGGAAGTGGATTGTAAAATTAAATTCTTATGGCCTGCATAATTAGAACACTTCTTATGCAATAGCTCCAAAGTTCATGCAGGAAGATCAGCTTCTTTATGGCATGGCAAACGGCCCCAGAAAGAGGCTGTGTAGTCAGAGGGTCATAATCTGAGTTCAGCTGAAAAAACTCCATGCAAAATATTCTTTCCAGCAGCTCTGCTTCAAAGAATGAGTGCCTAGTCATGGCTAAAGGAACAAGGGGGGTCACTGGATTATGTGGTCAAGCCAAGCCTGGATGGGCTCTTAGTGCCATGGTCTGGTTGATTGGGCAGGGCTGGGTGCTAGGTTGGGCTGGATGAGCTTGGAGGTCTCTTCCAGCCTGCTTGATTCTATGATTCTATGATTCTATGCAGGTTATTTCTGTTCTCTGTGATGGAGACAATCCCTGAGGATCTATGAACACACCCTAATGCTTTTCCACTGTATCCTAGGGTGCATCAAGAGGAGTGTGGCCAGCAGGGCAAGAGAGGTGATACTGCCCCTTTATTCTGCTCTGTGAGGCTCTACCTTGAATACTGCATCCAGTTCTGGTGTCCTCAGCATAAGAAGGGCACAGAGTTGTTGGAATGAGTCCAGAGGAGTGCCACAAAGATGGTCCAAGGCCAGGACCACCTCTGTTATGAAGAGAGGCTAAGGGAACTGGGGTTGTTCAGCTCAGAGAAGACTCTGGGAGGACAATATAGCTGCCTTCCAGTAGCTGTCAGGATCCCACAGGAAGGGTGGAGAGGGACCTTTCCTAAAGGTGTCCTGCAATAGGATGAGGTGGAGATGGTTTTAGGTTGAGAGACAGTAGGTTCAGACTGGATCTTAAGAAGAAGTTTTCAGTACAATGGTGGTGAGACTGGAATAGTGCCTAGGAAGGTTGTGGGTGCCTCCTTCCTGGAGGTGTTCAAGGCCAGCTTGGATGAGGCTTTGAGCAGTTGAGTCCAAATGAGAGGCATCCCTGCCCTGCCCACAGTGGGAAGGTTGGAGAGGATGATCTCTGATGTGTTGTCCAACCTGGGCCATTCTATGATGATTCTATGAACCTTACCTTCCTCTGTGGCAAGATAGAACTGTACCACTCACAGGAGATAGGAACAACACTTCTCTTCTCTGTTAGGTAGAACTCCAGGCCTGAGCTGGTCATGGAGACAGATCTTGTCCTCTAGAGAAAGCAACTTCAGCCTCGATACTCTGAGGAGGAATCTTTGCAGTTAGAAAGTACTGCCCTTTTTTCTGGAGCCTTAGAAGAGGGTACCCTGCTGATGCTGGGGGCTCAGAACAGGACACCCTGCTGATGCTGGAGGCTCAGAACAGGACACCAAGCTAATGCTGGGGGCTCAGAAGAGGACACCCTGCTGATGCTGGGGGCTCAGAACAGGACACCCTGCTGATGCTGGGGGCTCAGAACAGGACACCCTGCTGATGCTGGGGGCTCAGAACAGGACACCCTGCTGATGCTGGGGGCTCAGAACAGGACACCCTGCTGATGCTGGGGGCTCAGAACAGGACACCCTGCTGATGCTGGGGGCTCAGAACAGGACACCCTGCTGATGCTGGGGGCTCAGAACAGGACACCCTGCTGATGCTGGGGGCTCAGAACAGGACACCCTGCTGATGCTGGGGGCTCAGAACAGGACACCCTGCTGATGCTGGGGGCTCAGAACAGGACACCCTGCTGATGCTGGGGGCTCAGAACAGGACACCCTGCTGATGCTGGGGGCTCAGAACAGGACACCCTGCTGATGCTGGGGGCTCAGAACAGGACACCCTGCTGATGCTGGGGGCTCAGAACAGGACACCCTGCTGATGCTGGGGGCTCAGAACAGGACACCCTGCTGATGCTGGGGGCTCAGAACAGGACACCCTGCTGATGCTGGGGGCTCAGAACAGGACACCCTGCTGATG
Source organism: Tricholaema leucomelas (assembly GCA_013400475.1). NCBI lineage: Eukaryota > Metazoa > Chordata > Aves > Piciformes > Lybiidae > Tricholaema lacrymosa > Tricholaema leucomelas. The sequence goes on from WAAF01015094.1 coordinate 9,763, forward strand.
CTGGGGGCTCAGAACAGGACACCCTGCTGATGCTGGGGGCTCAGAACAGGACACCCTGCTGATGCTGGGGGCTCAGAACAGGACACCCTGCTGATGCTGGGGGCTCAGAACAGGACACCCTGCTGATGCTGGGGGCTCAGAACAGGACACCAAGCTAATGCTGGGGGCTCAGAACAGGACACCCTGCTGATGCTGGAGGCTCAGAACAGGACACCCTGCTAACCAGAGGAACAGGTAACTCACAGCAGCAGCCTTGTGGTCTGCTTGAATTTGGTATTACTTTACAGTGATGAATTTGGTTTCTGCCTGTCCTACACATCAAAAAGCAATGAGAGACCTTTAGGCAGATGAATATGTTCTGGCAATAGCATTTGGAGGACAAGGAAATGTTTTTGCCAGGAAACACTCAGGATTTTTCAATATTTGGGGGTTTGTTTGGGTTTTTTTTGTTTGCCTTTTTTTTTCTTGTTGGGTTTGGTGGGGTTTTTGTTTGTCACCAAACATGTGTATCCATAATTTGGCAAATAGAATAGACTCATAGAATCAGGCAGGTTGGCAGAGAGCTCCAAGCTCAGCCAGCCCAGCCTAGCACCCAGCCCTGCCCAACCAACCAGACCATGGCACTAAGTGCCCCAGCCAGGCTTGGCTTCAACACCTCCAGCCACAGCCACTCCACCACCTCCCTGGGCAGCCCATTCCAATGCCAATCACTCTCTCTGACAACAACTTCCCCCTAAAATCCAGCCTAGACCTCCCCTGGCACAGCTTGAGGCTGTGTGCCCTTGTTCTGTTGCTGGGTGCCTGGCAGCAGAGCCCAACCCCACCTGGCTACAGCCTCCCTGCAGGTAGTTGTAGACAGCAATGTGGTCACTCCTGGGCTTCCTCTTCTGCAGACTAAACAACCCCAGGAGGTCTCTTCCAACCTGGTTGATTCTATGATTCTATGAACTGGGGTTGTTTAGTCTGGAGGAGAGGAAGGCAAGAGGAGATCTTATTGCTCTCTGCAACTACCTGAAAGGAGATTGTTTCAAGGTGGGCATCAGTCTCTTCTCTCAAGTAACATGAGACAGGACTAGAGGAAATGGTCTCAAGTTTCCCCAGGGGATGTTTAGATTTCATGCCAGAAAATATTTCTGCACTTGAAATGATTATGAGGCATTGGACAGGCTGCCCAGGGAAGTGCTTGAGCCACCATCACTGGTGGCACTTAAGAGAGATGTGGTACTTACGGATGTGGCTAGGCAGTGGACTTGGCAGTGTCAGGTTTATGGCTGAACTGCTTGGCAGTGTCATGTTTATGGCTGAACTCTGTGACCCTGAAAGTCTTTTCAACCTAGCTGATTCTGTGATTCAGTTATGCTATTCACAAACTACAGAGGCAGGGGTTTGAGTGCTTAAACTTAGATGGAATGGGTACTACTAAAGAAGAGGTTTAAACCAGAGTGGAGAGCTCAGGTTCAGAAAGGTTACTTGAATTTTGAGATCTGTGATACTGCAGCAGCCCATCTGGGAGCCTTACCTGGCAGTAAGGAGTCTTATCCTGGGTGCTTAACATCTGCTGGTTTGCATCAGCCTGCAGGGTGAAGACCTCACCGGGAGCGAGAGCTATCACTGTGATGTGGTCAGAATGAAAGCACCAAATGAGTGCTCCCAATGCCAAGGAACTCATTTATGAAATTTCAGTAGAAAGACAGCCAGGACTGCTTTGGGTTTTATACTTTCATGTTAACCAAACATTGTCTTCTCACTGAAGACCAAAGGAAATGAGAGAGATGGACCTGAGCAGGAAAAGTGGTGAGTTTCTAACTGATGTCACAAAGAGAAGGTCAAACTACACAGCCCTGCTAAGGTAGAACTTGCAAGGGCAGATTGGAGTTCTTGTGCTATCACAGCCTTCACACCTGATGGTGGGCAGCCTCCTTAGAACTAGATCCACATAGCTTGTAGGTCTATGAGCCATCAAGTGGAACTTAAGCCATCCTGGTCTCCCCGTAGAAGAAGCTGGGCTCAAACAGAATGAAAAAGTAGGTCCCCCAGTGAAAAGCTTTTTGTTTCCTATTGCTAATACCAAACCCAGGAGTGACCTTAAATCCTACCTTCTGCTCTCAGTACCAGCAAAATACCAGGATTCCTCCCTGGACATCAGCAAATGTGCCCCTTTAAAGTCAAAACTCAAAGGGAAGGCAGTCTCTGGGGAAATACTACTGTTTTATTGGAGTGATAAATGGAACTGGGGGAAAATGCATATAGACTGGTTAAAAAAAAAAACAACCAAACCCAAACCAAAAAAACACTGACTTGAGACAGAATATTTCATTTTTGAGCTGGCCCAAAACATTTTGGGTCAGATGAGTTCAGTAATGAATTACTTTCCAGTAACAGTGTAGAGTTACAGTGGGGGATATTTTCTCAGTAGATGGGACACTCTTTGTTCCTGTAATGCAGTGCAGATGTTTCTCTTCTTGACTTGTGAGAGGATGATTATCTGTATGAGTTTTCTGAGTCTCTAGGTATGAAACAGCTCACAAAATCCAGGCATGGAAACTGCAGAGAGCCAACTCCCAACCTAGGTGTCTCAGGCAGCTATAGCACGAGGGGGAGAGCGCAGTTTGAGCACTAAAGTGGCTTGAAGCAGAGGATTTTGGGGTCATCTTAAACACACCACAAGAGCTCTGATTCCAAAATGTTGAAACGTTTTGTTTTGTTTGAAAATGTCAGGCAAAAAGCTTTGACTTTGCCAAAAGAGTTTAAAAAAGAGTTTGTTTGGGGTTGTGTTTGCTCTTCCCAAAATTTCCACCCAGAGAAAGACTCTTGACATTTCAGGGTCTTTGTTCCAAGAGGGGATAAAAACAAACACTGAAATGTCAGGATTTGTTGTGGGATGAGAACACTGAATTTTGCCCAGTTTCTGGTGTAATGCCTTGGCCCCAGCATTTATATTTTGCCTTGAAATATGAGTGAATGTTCAGAGGGTAGCATTTTATGAGGGTGCCGGAGAGAGTTGCTGAAGAGGAGGCAGCAGTGTGCCCAGGTGGGCAGCAGAGCCAATGGCATCCTGGGCTGGCTCAGGAGCAGTGTGGGCAGCAGGACAAGGGAGGCTCTTCTGCCCCTGTGCTCAGCACTGCTCAGGACACCCCTGGAGTGCTGTGTCCAGTTCTGGGCTCCTGAATTGCAGAGAGATGCTGAGGTGCTGGAAGGTGTTGAGAGAAGGGCAGCAAGGCTGGGGAGGGGCCTGGAGCACAGCCCTGTGAGGAGAGGCTGAGGGAGCTGGGGGTGTGCAGCCTGCAGAAGAGGAGGCTCAGGGCAGAGCTCATTGCTGTCTGCAGCTCCCTGCAGGGAGGCTGTAGCCAGGTGGGGTTGGGCTCTGCTGCCAGGCACCCAGCAACAGAAGAAGGGGACACAGCCTCAAGTTGTGCCAGGGCAGGTCTAGGCTGGAGGAAGTTGTTGTCAGAGAGAGTGATTGGCATTGGAATGGGCTGCCCAGGGAGGTGGTGGAGTGGCTGTGCCTGGAGGTATTGAAGCCAAGCCTGGCTGGGGCACTTAGTGCCATGGTCTGGTTGATTGGGCAGGGCTGGGTGCTAGGTTGGGCTGGCTGAGCTTGGAGCTCTCTTCCAACCTGCTTGAGTCTATGGTTCTATGAAAGAGTGGAGTATACATCCAGAGGAACCCAGAATCCTATGCTGTCAGTCCCCTGGGGTGTTTTAGACTGGTTCAGCATCAAATTTAACAGGTAGTCAATGTGCATCAACTGGAAGAGGGAGATAGCACAGTGCAGCACACAAGTTATTGCCTCTTGACTAAGTGTGATGGTTTGGGTGTTACCTGCCCCCCCATACTTAGGAAAATCACCCAGACTAGACTCAGCCCAGCTGGAAATTGAAGAATGAAGCTTTCTATTTAGAGCTTAGCAGAAGGTACAAGCAGATAGTTACAATAGATACAGCTAGAGACAGAAATAGACAAGTTAAAAGTGATACAGAAACACAGCAGCCCTCCCAGAAACCAGAGTGCCCAGGAGGGGCTCCCAAACACCCTTCCACCTCCTTCCCACCCCTCTGCCTTACCCCAGACTTTGCCTCACGTTCAAGGTGAGTTTGGAGGGTCGGCCAGGGGGGTTAGGAAGCAGAGGGATTAGTTAGCAAGCTAGGGAGAGAAGTGCCTGCAGCCCAGAGCCCAGGAGTAACTCTGTTATCTGTGTTTATGTTCCTGTTCTTATCCATCTCAGCAAGCCTCTGAGTGCAGCAGACATCACCACTGTTTCCTTTTCACAGCCTAGCATCTGATTCTTCTCACCAAAACATCCCAGCTAGGCTCAAACCAGCACAACTGAGTGCTCCCTTCTCTAGGGAGACAGGCTCCGTCGGGTCTGTATCCAATTTTAGCTTGATTAATGAACATCAAGAGCAATTGGAAGCCTCTGCCTTGAAGTCATTGAGAGTATTCCTGAGTGAGGTGTGATAGAGGGAGAAAACCAAACCAACAAACCTGGGACAGCTTGACCCAAGCAACTTTTGGAGACATCTCAGCAAATATGGCAAACGTGGGCACATGCCCTATTTGCCCTGAGTAACCACACAGCATGAATCTGGACTACTGACATGATTTACTACTCTGTACAAACACCCTCAGAGGGATTTGGTTCTGCAAGCACTGAACAATACAGTGGTGGGAATGAGCTGCAAGAGAATTCTGCCTGGCTGTTGCTTGTGGGGACTGAACACAGTGACAATAGGCTTGAGAGCTTTACTGCTTTCATGGCTTTCTGAGGAAGCTGCTCTTTATGTGGCCAAACACAGAATCCAAATTAAAAAGAGAAAGAAATATAGAAGTGCTGAACATTGATTTGCCACTGGAATGGGCTGCCCAGGGAGGTGCTGGAGTCACCATCCCTGGAGGTGTTGAAGCCAAGCCTGGCTGGGGCACTTAGTGCCATGGTCTGGTTGATTGCCTAGGGCTGGGTGCTAGGTTGGGCTGGCTGAGCTTGGAGGTCTCTTCCAACCTGCTTGATTCTATGATTCTATGATTGTTCTCAGTTCAACCTGAATAATCCCAATGTTCCAATGGCAATACTGCTCCAGCACTGGTTCTGGGAACTCTCTCACCCCTAGACAGCCAGAGGCAGTGGTGTGTCCCAGCTCTAAGGACCAGGCTGCATTTAGGTGAAGAAAAGCACAAGGCTGATGACACAAAAAGCATCCAGAACCTTGCCTACAAAAGGCCCCAGGTAAATACTAAGTTTAGGACTGCAGGGGACATAGCATGAGCACAGAAACCCTTCTATGTTTCCTCTGGACATCCAACATTTAGCAGTGGGAGGCTCTGATCAGGCCATCTCACTTAGAAGCCATCAGTGGAGCTGTCCCTCAGGAGTTATCCTCATCTATTTGGGCCAAAGAGACTGTTGGATCTGAGCCTTGGTGGTGTGAGGCATTGAGCTGTTGGACTTCAGCATTCTTCCTGACTGCCACTGCCTGTCCTACCTTACACAGAGCTGGGACACTGCGAAGAGCCATCGCCTACACTCTAGAGTTGGCTAAGAGGTACCCACTTGAATCTCCTTCGATTCAACAGTCCTTTTGTACCAACACATGAACAAAGTTGCCTTACCTCTATTTTACAGAGCCCTTTTAATCAGGGTGTTCATGGGCCAAGGCCCTGAGAGATGTTAGTTTTTTGCTGAACAAGAAGGGGTAGCTCTCACCTCCTGTTCTAAATTCATCGTGATGCTGGGTCAGGAGATCTGACAAGATCAGAACACTCTCAGCTGGGAATTTCTAACATGTACAGGCAGAGTTGGTTAGAAGGGTGCAGACATTACAGTCCTGATAGCTGGACTGAGGCATCTTCAACATCCCAGATGGACTTCTATTTTAAACTCTCAAACAGCCCAGTCTCAGAGGAGATCATTTTGAGTGCAGAGGGAGCAGGCAGTTATCTGAGCAATCCAGGGAGGGTGTCTTTCACAGGGCAGTGAAGATCAGAGGGGAAAATAGGAGTGCTAAAAACGATGCCAAGGCTGCTAGAATTACATCCTTATTATTTCTTCCACAGTATCTCTGAGATATGGCATAAAAAACTGGGCTCAGTCTTCTATGTTCACATTAGGAAAAAACTGTTTGCTTTTTTTCCCCAAAAGAGATTTTTGTCACCTTTTTGAAGCCAGACACTGGTTTCCTGAAGGAGTAGGTGATTGATCTCAGCTGGGCATGGAAAAAGGCCAACATTCCTCCACCTCCACACTACTGTGCTTTGCCCCCTCCTGTGCTTTGCCCACCTCCACACTACTGTGCTTTGACCCCTCCTGTGCTTTGCCCACCTCCACAGTACTATGCTTTGCCCCCTCCTGTGCTTTGCCCACCTCCACACTACTGTGCTTTGCCCTCCTACCGCCCCCTACAGGGAGGTGGTGGAGTCACTGTCCCTGGAGGTGCTCAAGCAAAGACTGGATGGGGAACTTAGTGCCATGGTCTAGGGCTGGGTGCTAGGTTGGCCTGGGTGAGCTTGGAGGTCTCTTCCAACCCTACTGATTCAATGATTCCATGATCTCAGTGGCTTAGACTGATAAGTCATTCTGGATTTAGGTGCTCTTGTGAAGAAGGACAGGAGGGGAGCTGTGTAGCTACAAGAGCATGAGTCTGCTTGCACTCACTGCAGATGTGTGGGACTTGCAGAAAGAGAGGAGCCTGCATTTGCATACCCCTGAGGTAATGGTGATTAAAAGATGGTGCCTTGAGTGCTGCATCTGCCTGCTGGAGCACCATGTCCTGAGTGCCACTGCATTTTCAGAAGCAGCCTGATAAGCAAACTTGCTCTCAGCAGACCACCACCAAGTGTCCATCACTCTGCATGAATTCCACTCTCACTCTGGGACAAAATTATCACCTTCTCAATCTTCTCACCAGCTGAAGAGAAAGGTTAGACACGATGCCTGTTCTGCTTGGAGTCCCACCCACACCCTGAAGCCTGGACTGCCTCACAGATACCTCTGGCCTGCCTGCAGACTGCCTCCAGAGGCATGCTGAGTCCTGCTTTATCCAGCTGGCAGATTTGACCGGAGTGAGCCCTACCTGGCTGAAAGGAGGTTCTCCAGCTGTGCAAGAGGCCATGGCCAGAGGCTGAGCATGTGAGCGGGAGGCAAGTACAGTCTTGAGGCCACTGCTGGCAGATAGCAAAGACATAACCAGAACACAAAGGAGAAAGCCAAAGGACACCAGCTCTGAAATACCTGAGTTAGGACCCAAAGTAGTGACCATCCCAGTATGATGGTCACACTTACTACAGTACCCAAACAGTCCCTTCCCACAAGCTTAAGGGAAATTGCTCCGTGAAACGTGGCTGAGTTAGTGCCTTGTATGTGAGGAGAACATCCCAGATGCCAATCCTTTGTCTTGCAGAACATTTTGCATCCCTCCTTCACTGCTGGAAGACTTCCAAGGACACAAAATTGTTTATAAGGATTTGCATATCAGATTTGTAAGGAAATAGTTGGAAGCCTGGACTAGATTTCATCCTCCTCTTTTCCTAAGAGGTGGCAAAACTAAATCCATGGCATTTTTCTGCTTGCTCTTCTGGAGATCTTCTCACACCCATTGCTTCAACTTGGCACAACTTTGCCTAACCAACGCTTTGCATCTCCTCATAAGCCTGGCATAGCTCCCGTGCAGGACTAAACTGCAAGCCGTAGGCATCATCACAACAAACCTATTGGTGTGCTGACTGAGCACCCATGGCATCGAGAAGATTGGGCTCCAAACTGTCACTGGAGGTTGGTGAAGAGCAAACAACTCATTTGCTATTGAGAAGGCAAACACTGGACAGTCTCACATGGACAGAACAAACCAGCCCAGGAGGAAAGATAACAACAAGAGGAAGAAAAAGAGGGAAAAAAGCAATCTATGCAGTTCCCACTGGTTTTTCTTTTCCTTAGAGGTGCTAAAACTTAGTCTGGAGAAGAGAAGAGTGAGAGGAGATCTGATCAATGTACACAGATACCTGAGGGGTGGGTGTCAAGTGGATGGGGCCAAACTCTTTTTGCTGGTCAGCAGCAATAAGATGAGGAGCAACAGCTACGAATTGGAATGTAGAGATTTGACCTCAACACGAGGGGGAACTTCTTTACAGTGAGGGTGACAGAGCCTTGGAGCAGGCTGCCCAGAGAGGTTGTGGAGTCTCCTTCTCTGGAGACTTTCAAACCTGCCTGGATGCGTTCCTGAGAGAGCTACCCTAGGGGATCCTGTCTTGGCAGGGGGGGTTCGACTCAATGATCTCTGGAGGTCCCTTCCAACCTCCAAAATTCTGTGATTCTGTGATTCCTTAACCAGAATGGCTGAAAATTCACAGCTTCCTCATGAGGGAAATGATTTTATCTGCTAATGCTGGAGGAGAAGTTTGGAGATTGCCTCAGTAAATGGAATCACAAAAAGGCAGCATGGAAAAATCACCCCCAAAAGTGTAGAAGAATTATGATAGTAAAGCATATCTCAACAGGGGGAACACAGAACCAGTGAACTGTATTAGCATCTGAAATGCAGCATGACTCAGCAGAGAGGTTTCAAAAGGGAAATTATTGTCTCTTTTTGCCTCAAGTCAGCCACTGGAGTGGATGAAGCAAAGAGGAACTATGGACCTGGTATTGTGTTCAGGCTCAGCTGATGACTGCCCTAATCCTGCTTTTAACCCTGACACACTGTGTGATCCCAGGCAGAGGAGCTTGCAGCCCAGAAGGCCAACTCTATGCAGGCTGCATCTAAACAAGTGCCACTAGCAGGACAAGGGAGGCACTTCTGCTCCTCTACTCTGCTCATATGGACCCCATCTGGAGGGGTCTCTTGTGAGACTCCAGTTCTGGTGTCCCCAGTACATGAAGGACACTGAAATGTTGGCAGGTCCAGAGGAGGCCATGAAGATGATCAGGCTCTGGAGTACCTCCCCTATGAGAGTTTGGTCTGTTCAGCCTGGAGAAGAGTCCAGGGAGACCTTGTAACAGCCTTCCAGTATGTGAAGGGGGCCTACAAGAAAGGTGGGGAGGGACTGTTCCCGAGGGCTTGCAGTGATAGGGTGAGACAGGATGGCTTTAAGATGGAAAAGAGCAGATTCAGACTAGACAGGATTCCTTTTAGGAAGAAATTCTTTACAGTAAGAGTGGTGAGACACTGGAGCAGGCTGCCCAGGCAGGCTGTGCATATCCTCTCCTTGGAGGCGTTTGAGGACAGGTTTAAAGCCAGGTCTTGAGCACCCTGGTCTAGTAGAAGATGTCCCAGGTCATGGCACAGGATGATTTTTACAGTCCCTTCCAGCTCAAACTATTCTATGTTCCTATATTCTTTGCCTTTCCTGGGACTCATCTTTCCTCCTACTTTTTGCCTGTCTTCTCTACTGTAACTGTGACCTCTGGGGCAGGGAAGGAGACAGTGTTCCTTAGAATCATAGAATCAGTCAGGGCTGGAAGGGACCACAAGGATCAGCCAGTTCCAACCCCCCTGCCATGCCCAGGGATACCCTACCCTAGAGCAGGCTGCACACAGCCTCAGCCAGCCTGGCCTGAAACACCTCCAGCCATGGGGCCTCAAACACCTCCCTGGGCAACCCATTCCAGCCTCTCACCACTCTCATGCTCAACAACTTCCTCCTCACCTCCAGGCTGACTCTCCCCACCTCCAGCTTTGCTCCATTCCCCTCCAGTCCTGCCACTCCCTGACAGCCTCAAAAGTCCCTCCCCAGCTTTTTTGGAGAACCCCTTCAGGTCCTGGAAGGCCACCAGAAGGTCCTTGGTTGAGAAGCCCCTGAGAGTGGCTCAATTTAACAGGAGTCCAGAGGGTTTGCTGTGGAACTCCTGTTCCTGTCTCCCCAGCCTCATCGTCCTCTTGCCGGGAAGCAGCTGAGCTCTTGGCTGGCTCTGGGCTTCCTCAGCAGCCCCAGGAAGTTTCTCTGAAGCAGGGAATTTCCCTGAATGGCAGGGATTCCCCACGTTTTCCTGGAATCCCAGACAGTAGCACTGGAATTCCCAGAATCCGAGGCAGCCAGATGAATTTTTTTCCCTCTTTAATTTCCATTCTTACTTTTCACTTCAGAAAGCAGCAAGACAAAGGTCTCTCATTTTGCCTCTCCTCTCTCCCCCCCAAAATAAACAATGCCAATCAAGCGGCACACTCCAGTGCACGGGAAATTGTGTCTGCCCTTTTCCTACAAAACCAGAGGGGAAAAACCTTTCATAAGAAGGTCAGAATGGCTCAGGAAGTTACCCCTGCCTCGGGCCGTGGGGTAGGATCTTTATGGCCCTCCCTACGTTTCCACATCGGAAGATGAGCGCAGCGCCGGGGCCAGAGCACAGGGGCAGCTGCGACCTCCCCGGCAGGACGCTGCGCAACGAGAGCCTTCCTCGGAGCACACTTCCTGCCTCCGGCGCCCTGTGCCTGCCGCTGAGCCAGAGGCAGTGCTTCAGAAGAGGTCTTTCCCTCCCCAGGTGCCCCATGTCGTGTTCTGAACAGGAGTGAGGAGCTGTGGCAGTGGCGATGGCTCAGCGGTTTTCAGCGGTGCCGAACGATCTGGTTTCCCTGACACTGACCAGAGGGGCCGAGCTTAGGGTCCCGGACTCCGTTCACCACCTGTGGCCATTGATACGGACCCTCAGGAAGCAATTACTCTTGCCTTGGGCTGCACGTCTCAGGTAAAGGGCTACCTACCCTTTATCTCCCCACTCTCCCTATGTAAAGGCAGTCCAGGGTGGCTAACTCAGCTTTAGAGAGCTACACCTCAGATATTTAGGGGTTGGGCTGATGCCTACTACTTCCCCCTGCAAGCATTCGTTATCTGTGACAACTTTTCCAGCCACCGCAGGATCGGAGGTAACAACACAGCTCGAGAACATCCATTGTTTGGTACCCTGCTGGCTGGCAGAGGTATTTGCCTGTGGGAAACAAGAGGTGCAAGGAGCAGCTCTAGTTCAGCTGTGAGGTGCAGCTCAGGGAACCCCGCACTGCCAGCTGTGGCAGCTGGGAGAAGGTCGTTCAGACAGACCCTTTATTTGTGCTGGTTTCCTGCCATTCTCTGAGACAGGATACAGCATCGTGGACTGTGGATCTGACTCCACGACAGATGTCTTCTAATTTCTTCTCAGGACAGCTCACCTAGGAGCTACTGGGATAGAAAGAAATAATGATGTCAGGCACGGAGAAGCAGAAACATTCACCAGTGTGGGAGATGTTCCCCTCAAGTCCTTACGATCGTTAGGCACTGAGGAGAGAGAACTGCTTAGAAATGTGCCTTAAACCCCACATTTAAAACAATCATTTTATCGTCACTGCAGGGAGGGAAACTGAGACTTGTGCCTTCTCCATTCTTAGCCACCACAGATAGTACACCTCTGAGGTCAGTAAGGATTGCAGCCTCTGTTTTACCACACCAGGAGTGGGTTGGCAGCCAGCGCAGCTCGGAGAGATCTTCACAGAGCACACGTGTCCAGCAGAAGCTGGTATGCAGCTTTGTGCCTTATGAATAACCATCTCTTGATTCAAAGAGATTCAGCTCACATACAACATAGGTCATTGCTTTCCTGCCTTTCGCTCACTTTGCCCTAGCTGAACACTCTGCTCTCTTAGGAGACCATTGCTCTGCAGGGCCAAGCCATCCCTGATGCAGGAGGAAAGCTCTGGCTATCCAGTGACATAACTGAACAGCAACATAGGTTTAATGAAATAAAGATTCATGGCATAGAAAATGTATTCCTGCATTAAAATCCTGTTCCTCCTGGGAAATGGCATTTTTACAGCACTCCTTCCTCTCCAGCCAAGGTTTGGAACTTTCACAGGCAGAAATGAGAGGATTACAAACAGTGTCTGACATCAAGGGGAGGGTTTTTTCCTCAGAATAATCCCCTTTCATTTCTCCCCAGCAGCTGCTTGAACTATCACTTTAGAAAGGCTCAGTCGTTAAGGTAGCCCTCAGCATCTCCCTTTGGAGCCTTTCCCCCTCTCTGTTGCTAGCAAAGCACAACTCTTGATTTGGTTTCTCTCCCCGTTTGATTTGCTGCTTTGATGTAACTCTGTTAACGTCAAAAGCGCTGGGGCAAGGACTCATCTGGGACCTTGTGCACAGCTGTTGCGTTCCAGGCTGGAGGAGCTCACATTCCTCCACCACACCCACATCTGCCAGGGATTATCAATACTCCGATAAGCAACTCCACTGCCCTCAGGATGGGCGAAGCACCTCTCCAGTCCTTCTTTTCTCCCTTCATTTCCCTAGGCTACTTTACTTCCCCTTTGGGGTTTTTTTTTGCCTTTCAGACCACGACATTCCTGATGATTCCTAGATCTCCGGAATCCTTCTTCCTCCTGCTGCTGTTGCTGACACACTACTTTGTCTGGAGCCGGATTTAATTAGACCACAAGGAAAATGAACCACAATGAAGTTACATCAAGGGTATGACTTCAAGCCACAAGAGCCAGGAAACACAGAAGACTGGGGGTGGGGAGGGGGGGAGGAAAAGCGAGATAGAAAGAGAGAAAAGGGGAAGGAAAATGAAGAACAAACTTCAGTTAGGATAAACTTTCCGGTGTCCCACCTTTAGGACAGCTGTGATGCTCCAGCAGAGCTTACAGAACAGGCAGTTGATGAGAAAAAGGCTTGGAAGGAGGAGGAAGGGCCCAAAGAGGATCTTCCAAAAGGCTTTGGCCCCGTAGCTGTATTGTTCGTAGGTCTGATGCTGCGCCAGGCGTTCTGACACTTACATCAAGGTTACTCCCTGCAGTGATGTGCTACTGAAGCTAAATCACCCACCCATAATGGAATTCACAGTGAGTTCACCGTGCCCTGGTTGAGAACATGTTATCATTACCTCCCCACTTTATTACCCAAATGCCTTTCCAGCTCACGGCATACTGCGCTCCAGGCCCTGTTCCGCTGCCATAGAGGTACGTCACTGTGTAAATTCAGCAGTGAACACAGCACAGCTCTGCTCTGTCCAAAGGCCTCCAGGCACGCAGGTGATAGACACAAAGGAGGCAAACTGCCTGTAGCTCTGCTGCGTGGAGTATGGCAATGGACTCGGCTGACTGACGCTGATGCCATTTGCTCTTACGCAATGGAGGTAAAGGGCCCATAAAAGGACTCTTCCTGCACAGCATCAGCAGAGCTACAGCAGCACTGGTATGGTCCTTCCCTAGTTGGAAGGGTCCTCTTTGAGCTAGCTATTGTAACACAGTGCAGCTCTAGGCTGTGCCTTCTGAAGTCTGGGGCTTGGTTTTCCCTTCCATTGATTGCTTGCAAAAACCACTTTAACAAAAGGATGGCAGAAGGGACAACATTGTCCGAGCATTTGCACCAGCTCCCTCTGTGCCTTCAGATCTATGCCACCTGTCTAAGTGGTCCAGCAGATCACTAACCATCTCATCCTGGACTATGGGGGCTTCATTTTGCTCCCCATCCCTACCTTCCAGCTCGGGGCTGGCTATCTAGCAAACAACTGCTGTTACTGCTAAAGCCTGAGACAAGAAAGTATTGAGTAGCTCAGCCTTTTCCTTAGTCTTCACCACTATGTTCTCCCCTGCATTCAACAAGGGCCAGAGGTTTTTCTTAGTCCTCCTTTGTCTTGGTAATAGATTTGAAGAACTATTTCTTATTCTGACAGCTGAAGCCAAATTAATTTCCAGCTGGGCTTTGGTACCTCGAATTTTCTCCCAGTGCATTCTCATGACACCCTCGTAGTCCTCCCGGGTGGCCTGCCCCAGTGGCTCTGGGTGCATCTCTTCTCCCTAAGCTGCAAGCTCTATTCAGCCATGCCAGCCTTCCTCACCAACTTGGTGCCAATTTGGCACATGCAAGCTGCTTGTTCCTGTGCCTGTGAGACTTTCCCCTTGAGCAGTGTCCAGCTTTCCTGGCCTCATTGGCCCCTCAGGATTGCCTCATGAGGAATTCTGTTGGCCAGTCTCTGAAACAGGCCAAAGTTTGCCCACTAGAACTCCAAGGTGGCAGTTCTGCTGGCCCCACTCTTTACTTCTCCAGCAGCTGAGAACTTTATCATTTTATGGTCACCGTGCCCAAAATGGCTCCCAATTGCTACATTACCACAGGCCCTTCTGTATTCACAAACAGCAGGACCAGCTCCATCACCAGCTGTGTCCAGAAGTTATCCTCCACCCATTCTAGAAACCTCCAGGACTGCTCCCTCTCTACTGTGTCGTATTTCCAGCAGATGTCAGGGAAGTTGAAGTCCTCCACATGAACAAGGGCTAGTGATTGTGAGACTTCTCCCAGGTGCCTAAAGAATGTATTATCTGTCTCTCCATCCTGGTTAGGTGGTCTATAACAGACTCAGCAGGATACCTGCCTTGTTGGCCATCCCCCAGTCCATCCTGGTTAGGTGGTCTATAACAGGCTCACCAGGATACCTGCCTTGTTGGCCATCCCCCAGTCCATCCTGGTTAGGTGGTCTATAACAGGCTCACCAGGATACCTGCCTTGTTGGCCATCCCCCAGGTCTTACCCATAAACACTCAACCCTTTCTTCACCACCATTGACCTCAGTGCAGCCAGAGCACTCCCCGACACAGGAGGCCACACCACTGCCTCTGCTTCCTTCCCTATCCTTTCTGAAGAGTTTGCAGCCATTGACTGTGCCAGTGTAGGGACTGGGTAAGTTCATAAAATGGGGAGAGGGAATTTCTCCCTGTAGTGGGCTCTTTAGTGGAGTCTCCTGGTTAGTTGCACCCCAGATGAGTTAATGGCAGGGGAATGGGGAGGTGAGGCTGGGCACATGTGGCATCTATAAAAGCAGGCAGAGTTAGACAGCAAAGTTTTCTTCTCAGTAGGGCTCATCTGGCAGCTGGTTGGAGTTCGCAGTAGATGAGAGAGGCTTTGTTGGTGTTGCATACCACCTACTTTTAAATACAGCTCAGTGGGGAACTTTGTTGGCTATGGGAGGGGTTTTGCTCACCCTCCCTTTGCAGATGGAGTCAGGCTCTTCAAAGAACAAAGTCAGTCTTCTTATTGTCTACCCTTTGGCACTTCTGCATGAATCATCAGTGTACTCAGTTGAATAGAGAACAGTTATCAAGTCAACCACAGGATTCTGCAAAGCACCTTAGCATCGTTGTAGGCATCTCAAACACACCTACCCTTTCTTCAGGTGTAAGGGAAGAAAATGCCAGAAACAGGTAAATGATCTCCTGCTGGCTCTGCTTGTTGTGCTGTGCAGTGAACCGAGGGAAAGCCATCAAAGCTGAGCAATATCCTGCTGTGTGCCTCCTCGCATGGCTTGAAAGACAGGGGCTGGACAAAGATGGCAATGTGAGCTGATGGAGAGGACCTGCTTGTGAGAAGAGACTGAAAAGAGTGGGAAATTGAATGTGGGGCTTGTTCATTGAGTCTGTGGACAGATGTACACACACAAGCAGCTTTTACAGCAATCAGGAGTAAGTGATGAGTTTGCTGCTATTAGCTCTTTGTTGCCAAGCACAACAAGGGTTTGAGAGAGCAGGAACCTTTCAGCAAGTAACAGAAACATTTACGGTTTGGAATGTGCATGGGGGGAAAATGAGATCTTATGGAAGAGATGAGCCTTGAGATAAATCACACTGAAAATCAAGGAAGCTAAGTTTCCTTTTTCTGCTTCTTTGCCTGACCTCCTGGAGGACTCTGCATAGGACTTTTCCCTTCTAACCTTGAAGTTTCCCATTTGCTTGGCACCCACAGTGGAAGGACCTTTTCTGTGGGTACAGTATCTACAACAACTGATCTTTTGATTTTCACTGCAGTCTCTTAAAGTCCCTCAAAATAAAAACCAGTCCTCACAGTCCTGCTTTTCCTTGGGGCTGGTAGTCATTCTACCTCCTGGGCAAGCTGCTAGTGTCTTCCTCTAAGACATCTATTCCTGTCGCTGTCCCTGCTGTCTCCCACGATGTAGACAAGAGTAAGCCTGTCCTCAGAGAATGCAAAAGGGCCACAGACCTGGGAAAACCACATGATTTCAGGAGCAGAGGGAATGTGAGGAGGAGGCATTCCCGACAGACCACTCCTCACACTTCTCCAGGAGACTGCCTGGAGAGCGGTCTGAGCTGCCTGCTGTACTCCAGTAGGAGGCTAGCAGAGGAAGAGGCAAGCAGCAGGTCATTTGGAGCATCCACTCCTTGATATCTTAGTGTCACCTCCTGTGGACTCATCTTCATATCCCTGCACACCTTGCACTCACCAGCAGGGCCAGATTTGTCAGACCCAAAGCTTCGTCTGTTAGCCACTGCCCATCCAGGTTTCTGTGGACCTCTGTGGGACACCAGGTTATTATCCGTTAGGATAGGTCCTGCCTTTCCTTGCTAGCCTAAGGGGTTGACTTCATACAGAGAGAACTTCTCTGTGCTGAGGAGAAATTCCAGAAGCAGCAGTGGGCAGAAAAAAACAAGATTTTTTTTTTTTGAGAGAGATTTGGTACCAAACCTTGAGCTCCAAGGATGTCTGCAGCAGGGGGGTAAGGGCACATCTGAGCCTTTGGGGTTGCTGACCATGCACACTCTTTGCACCAAAGAAGGCACAGGCCAAGAGGTAAGGTGGTCTTGAGGAGAAAGTTCAGACTCCAGCCCCTGGAACAGCAGCAAGAGGCTGTAAGGGTCAAGCACACTGCCAGCAATAGAGAGATGGCAGAACAGACCTGAGTTTGGAGCATGGATCTCATGGAATCAAGCAGGTTGGAAGAGAGCTCCAAGCTCAGCCAGCCCAACCTAGCACCCAGCCCTGCCCAGTCAACCAGACCATGGCACTAAGTGCCTCAGCCAGGCTTGGCTTCAACATCTCCAGGCATGGTGACTCCACCACCTCCCTGGGCAGCCCATTCCAATGTCAATCACTCTCTCTGACAACAACTTCCTCCTAACATCCACCCTAGACCTTCCCTGGCACAGCTTGAGGCTGTGTCCCCTTGTTCTGTTGCTGGTTGCCTGGCAGCAGAGCCCAACCCCACCTGGCTACAGCCTCCCTTCAGGCAGCTGCAGACAGCAATGAGCTCTGCCCTGAGCCTCCTCTTCTGCAGGCTGCACACCCCCAGATCCCTCAGCCTCTCCTCACAGGGCTGTGCTCCAGGCCCCTCCCCAGCCTTGCTGCCCTTCTCTGGACACCTTCCAGCACCTCAACATCTCTCTTGAATTGAGGAGCCCTGGACACAATGCCTCAGGAGGAGCAACTAGGGGAAGCTCTGTAAATTAGGGATTGGGCTGGCTTCCCTTCTCCATCCTACACATTTTTGGTGGGCTTAAAATACCTTTAGGAGGTACAGGACATGGATATGGAGTGAGAGCATTTTTCTAGTGCTGGAAATGCTGTTTCTGCACTGAGCTGCCCTCATTCCCCACTCTCCTCTCCCCTCTGAAGTGGGACAGCAGCAGTAAGTGCACGTCTTCTTTGCCAGATCTTCTGGCTGAGTGAGCAGCCAGCCGCTCAGGCTGTCTCAAAGAAATGCTTTCTCTTGTGAAACTTTCCAAGCTGGTTTAATCCACCTTGGGTGGCAAACTCCATGTGCTCTTCCCTTGCTGGCACACACTTTGGGTTCAGCAGGGCTGCAATTAGCTCTGGGTAATTCCAGCGATGATTTGGTCTGTGGAACTGATTCTGCAGCTGAACGCACTGCGCTGCACGGCTCCCCTCTACCTGGGTAGTCTCTCATGCTGTGGGTGGGGGAGAAAAGAAACAGGGGGAGGAAGCCAGTTCTTTGGAAGCACTAACGTGTCCTCTTTCTCCAAGGCAGGGCACTCAGTGGTTTGACTCAGAGATGCCTCAACAGCTGTATCACAGGAGAACACCACAGCTGGGGATTCCTGGCAGGATCAAATGGATCTGTGCTCTTCTGTTCTAGACAGGGTCGTCTCTCCTTTGTTCCCCCTAGCTCTCCAGTGTCGCATACCTCACAGCCCTCCTGTGGGATGGTTTGCAGCTGTATCTGTTTCTGTCTGTAGGGCTAAGGATACTCCTATGAGAGAGTTCAGCAGAGGGTGCTATTACACATAGGCATTTGCATCTGTCCTGGCCTAGAGGGAGAACACAGCCTTTTAAGGGGACACTGAAATATTACCATTTGTAACAGGCCAGCTCCTTTCCGAGTGGGGAGCTGCAAGAAATAGCAGTGTTTTGAGTCTTCCTCCCCCCTGTTTGTTGGAGGAGCTTGATTTGGGCTGTGGGGTGTATTCCTCTGGTTGGTTTCGCTACAACTGACCAACGAGAATCGATTCTTGTTGCAGATTTCTTCCTCACACACAGTTCTTGATGTTCTGGGAGGAGTTTACTGACTGCCTGTGTTCGGGGACTGCTGTTAGTAGCAAAATGAATTGGCTTTGCATTTTTAACCTGTGTGCCATGGGCTGGGTTTCTCCTGTGGCAGAAAACATCTGCCAGCGAGTCCAGAGGAGAGCCACAAAGATGCTCAGAGGGCTGCAGCAGCTCTGCTATGAGCACAGGCTGAGAGAGTTGGGGCTCTTCAGCCTGGAGAAGAGAAGGCTTCGAGGAGACCTTAGAGTGGCTTTGCAGTATCTGAAGGGAGCCTACAGGAAGGCTGGGGAGGGACTATTGACAAGGTCTGGGAATGTCAGGACGAGGGGGAATGGGTTTAAGCTGGAGGAGGGGAGATTCCAACTGGATGTTAGGAGGAAGTTCTTTACAGTGAGGGTGGTGAGACATTGGCACAGGTTGCCCAGGGAGGTTGTGGATGCTTCCTCCCTGGAGGCGTTTAAGGCCAGGCTGGATGAGGCCTTGAGCAGCCTGCTCTAGTGGGAGGTGGTCCCCCCCTCTTGCCGGGGTTGGAGCTGGCTGATCCTTGAGGTCCCTTCCAAGCTAAACCATTCTATGATTCTGTGATTCTATGATTTGCTACAGCTCTGTAGAAAGAAGGATGGTTTAGTTCCCCTTCACCGCCGCCATGAAGGCCTCTGCAGTTGTGCTCGATGCCAGAGGAGCAGTGTCACGTACAGACAGCTGAAGGAGTTACAGGCAGGCTGCAAGCACTGCCCTTGCTGCAGAGTGGGGACAAGCACCCTGGAGGAGGAGGTACTTAGCAGTTCCGCTCTCCCCGGGAAGAGGAAGAAGGTGGCGCGGGTGGTGCTGAGGGCCTGCCGCTGCAGCAGCCAGGGCACTTGGACAAGCGCAGCGGGCAGTGTGTTGCAGCAGCTTCCAGGCTGCCTGTGTGCCCTGTTTAATCTGGGACTCCTGCACCCAAGCACACTCGGTACGTCCCCATGCGCAAGCCTAGGCTGCAGCCCACTGATTTCCTTCCCCCCTGGCAAGACTGCCACAGCAGATTCTGGCTTTGCCAGTAATCTCTTGAGCTGATGCGAGCAGAAATTCAAATGAGAGCTAAACTCACTGGCTGTCTGCACTGCCCACACTGGCTGCTCCATTGGCGCTGATCTGGAGCAACTCAGCTGTCTGTTTGGGTAAGCAAACTTTGGTCCGGGGCAGGAATGACTGGTTCCCATCTGTGCTGTCTACAGACAGCCTGCATGAAACTGGTTCCAAGGATTTGGCTCCACAAACCAGATTTGGAACGTGAGCACATCTCCCAGGGGCCACATAGGTGCAGACTTATTTTTGATGCTTATCTGGTTTTAATCTGGAAGCAAGCCCCTGGATGCAGCCACCTGGCTCCTCAGCAGTACTGTGTGTTGCCTAGCAATGCAAGATACTGGATCCATTTCACCCTCTTCCTGTGCAAGAACCAACCAGGGAAAGAGATGAGTTTATGGTGAGGAGCTAAAATCTCTTATTTTCAGGATGGCTTTTTTTGTCACCATCTGGCTTTAGTGGCACCCCTGCAGTACAGGGTTTGGTGCTCCAACCTGTGGCTTCTGCAGAGAGTTAGTTTATGTTTGCATAAACACTGTTTGCAACATTATTCTCTCCACATTTTTCAGCCTGGGAGTGCTGTCAGCCATCATGGACTTTCCTGCCCCGGGTAGAAGTGACAATCACAAGTGAAAATGCAGGCAAATGTGTGTTTGATCAAGTGAGAGGTCTTGTCCAAGTCTACAACTACCTGAAGGGAGGCTGTAGCCAGGTGGGGTTGGGCTCTGCTGCCAGGCACCCAGCAACAGAACAAGGGGACACAGCCTCAAGCTGTGCCAGGGCAGGTCTAGGCTGGATGTTAGGAGGCAGTTGTTGTCAGAGAGAGTGATTGGCATTGGAATGGGCTGCCCAGGGAGGTGGTGGAGTGGCTGTGGCTGGAGGTGTTGAAGCCAAGCCTGGCTGGGGCACTTAGTGCCATGGTCTGGTTGATTGGGCAGGGCTGGGTGCTAGGTTGGGCTGGCTGAGCTTGGAGCTCTCTTCCAACCTGGCTGATTCTATGAGATAGTTTTCTATCCTATCCCAGCTGGGAAGGGACATTATCTTATTTTTCACTGTTGCCATATAGCTGCTTCCTTACTTCTAACTGGTTCCAAGGAATAGGCCTGAGTTAACCTGTCCTGGGTGGGTGAATTTCAAGCACCTTTCTGTGTCAAGCCTTTACGAGAAATGCGAATCTCCTTCAGCAGTGGCAGAGTGTTTAAGGTCACAAAACCAGCTGTGAAGATGTGGGTTTGGTTTCACTGGATGGAGGACTCGAGCTCCAGCACTCAGTGCCCTGGGATCTGAATCACAGCTGCCAGAGAGAGCTGAAAGCTTCCCTCTTTTCTGAGAGCCACCATGCGATGCTGTCTGGCTCTGAAATGATACCGTGGCAATTGCAGGCACCTGGGAAGTGGACTGGTAAAGGTTGCTGTCAGTCAGGTTCATTAGACCCCCATTCTCCAACATGCTGTGACCTTTTCGGTGCTTTTAGGAGTTCAGAGATGTGCACTCCTGAAGGGCTGACAGTGGCTTTTTCAAACAGCACTGAAGCAAGAGCCTTCATCTATGACCTCTTAAGAACTTTGAAAGGTTTTGTCCAATGGAAAAAGAAAAAAAATCATTCAGTGAAGTTCCATTTCCTCAGAAGGTAAAAAGTCTTAATTTCATAGAATCATAGAAGCAGTCAGGGTTGGAAGGGACCACAAGGATCATCTAGTTCCAACTCCCCTGCCATGGGCAGGGACACCCTACCCTAGATCAGGCTGGCCAGAGCCTCAATTTGTCCCACTTATAACCACATAGGACAGGGAGAAACACAGGAAACCCCTGGAATTTCGAAAGGAGAAGTGAGGTTCCAGAAGTTCTCCTGGAGATGCACCAATGTTTAAATTCACTGTGTCTAGGACCTGTGTTCATAGAGAGCTTAAAGCTGGTATCAGATCTAATACATTTTCCTTGAAGAGATTGGAACAGTCAGCATGGATTTACCACACAGACATCAGGTTTGACCAGCCTGATTGTCCTGTGTGACTATGTGGACAAGGGGAGAGCAGTGGAGATAATACACCTTGCTTTATTGACCCTCTGGAGGCAGTCTGCCTATCTTGCTATAAAGCTGAAGAAATCTACACTTGATGATCAAACCACTAAGGAAAAAGAAGAAGTCTGAGTTCACAAACTGGTATTCAATGGTTTGGTGCCCACCAATGGTGGCTGCTAACTATAGGAACACCTCTGGCAGCTGTACTGTGGTCAATATTTTCATTGCTGATCTGGACCAGGGGATTGAGTCCTTCAGCAGTAAGTTTGCAGATGACAGCAAGCTAGGAGCAGCTGTGGAGCTGTTGGAGGGTAGGAGAGCCCTGCAGAGGGACCTGGCCAGGCTGGATGGGTGGGCAGAGGCCAATGGGATGAGACTGAACAAGGCCAAGGGCAGGGTTCTGCACTTTGGCCACAACAACCCCAAGCAGCACTACAGGCTGGGGACAGAGTGGCTGAGAGCAGCCAGGCAGAGAGGGCCCTGGGGGTGCTGGGAGAGAGGAGCTGAAGAGGAGGCAGCAGTGCCCAGGTGGGCAGCAGAGCCAATGGCATCCTGGGCTGGCTCAGGAGCAGTGTGGGCAGCAGGACAAGGGAGGTTCTTCTGCCCCTGTACTCAGCACTGCTCAGGCCACCCCTTGAGTGCTGTGTCCAGTTCTGGGCTCCTCAATTCAAGAGAGATGTTGATTTTGTGATCAGTGCCATGGATGATGGCAGAGAATGAATCCTCATCACACTTAGAGGTGATAGTGATTTCAGGGGAATGGTTGATGCTTCAAGTCAGAGAAGGTTTGGATAAGCGGAGCGATTTGAGGGCTGGACCAACAGGACCTTTACAACACTCAGGCAGGACAAGTACCCATAAAGCAGAATCACCTCATGCATTGATCCTATTTGAGAAGAAATTGGCTGAGCAGCAACCTTCCCCAGAAGCACTTTGATGCTATGATAGCTGTCAGATGGAAGACATGGCAGCAGTGCACTCTCACTGTAACTAAGGCAAATTGCCTGCTGAGCTGCATTAGAAGCAAAGTTGGCAGAAGCTTGAAGGAAGTGGGGAGGGATACCTGCATCCCAACAAGCTTCCAACAGCTTAATCTTCACTGTGCTCTGCCTCAGCCCAGCTCAGTTCTCTATCACCTGATACTAGCATCACTCCAGGTTTCTCAAGGACACAAGGCAGTAAGATCAAAGCTACCTTGGGTACCTTTTGGTGGGTTCCTGTTACACCTGTGGTTGAAGCTGAGACACATTTATGTCTTGATTTGCTTCTGAGAGTCCCATTCTTTTCCTCTCTTACTCCTCCCCCACACCTCAAGGCCTGCAGTCAACACCAGAAGACAGCAGAAACGTGAGACAGCTGCTCAGATGCTGAAAGAAATGATCTGAGAAGAAAGAGCCAGGTGATGCATCCTAGGAAATGGATCTTGTCCTAAGAGGGAAATGCATTCATCATCCAGATAACTTCTGCCACAGAAAAGCCATCTGGATAAACAAGGGCAGAGTTACACAACCATTGTGCAGATCCTCATCTCTTCCTGGCCAGTTGTAGAAAGGCAGATGTGGGGCTTCATCTGTGAGCAGAGAGGAGGAGGCTGCAGTGAAAGGAGAAAGAAGAATAGGAGGCTGTGGTGAAAGCAGAGAGGAGAATAGGAGGCTGCAGTGAAAGAAGAGAGAAGAACAGGAGGCTGTAGTGAAAGGAGAAAGAAGAATAGGAGGCTGTGGTGAAAGCAGAGAGGAGAATAGGAGGCTGCAGTGAAAGGAGAAAGAAGAATAGGAGGCTGTAGTGAAAGCAGAGAGGAGAATAGGAGGCTGTAGTGAAAGCAGAAGAAGAATAGGAGGCTGTAGTGAAAGCAGAGAGGAGAATAGGAGGCTGCAGTGAAAGGAAGCCTGGGCTGGGGCACAAGAGGCTCGCAGCCGAGAGGGCAGGCGCTGTTCTTCCTCTGTGACATCCTTTGTACCACACACAAGACTCGTCCTCAGGACTTTGGCAGTGAGGCTCTCCGTTATGTGACCAGCAGTCACACAAAGAAGAGGAAGTCCACGTGCAGACTCCCTCTCTCTCCATCTTCTCCACTGCTGAACTATCCATGGCTGGGCATCACAGCAGCAGCCACTTTCTTCCTGCTGCTGCTCAGGTGCGCCTGCTGGAGCTGCCCTGCATTACCCGTCCCTACATCTCTCCTGGCTGCCTCTTACCCTGTTTTCCAGACTTTCAGCAGGAGCTGAGGGGTTTCCATTTCTTTCCTTTATGTCCTGCCTCTTGCTAAAGCAAGGAGGCACTGTGAAACGTTTGTTGGCTCAAGAAGACAAAGGAAGAGTCGTCTGGAAGAGTGGGAAACTGAAGTTCGTTAGGAATACTTGGATCATTGTGATGATTTTCTGCAAAGCCAGTAAGGGGGAGGAATGAAGCCTTGCTAATGATTCACAGGCTGCATTTTCTTCAGTGTTCCTATTTATAGCCCAAAATGGTAGGAGAAGCATTAATCAAAGAAGGTCGAAAGTCACCTGCACCTTAGGGAGGTGCAGACCTTCGAGCCATGTTCAGTGCTGGTTTTTCAATTTGGAGAGTGTCGGCACTGAAACCTGACTCATGGCTTCAAAAAGTGGATGAATCCTACACACCTCAGAAGTCATAGAATCATAGAATCAANTAACATCCAGCCTAGACCTGCCCTGGCACAGCTTGAGGCTGTGTCCCCTTGTTCTGTTGCTGGGTGCCTGGCAGCAGAGCCCAACCCCACCTGGCTACAGCCTCCCTGCAGGGAGCTGCAGGCAGCAATGAGCTCTGCCCTGAGCCTCCTCTTTGAAGGCTGCACACCCCCAGCTCCCTCAGCCTCTCCTCACAGGGCTTTGCTCCAGGCCTATCACCATCTTTGTCTCCCTTCTCTGGACACATTCCAGTACCTCAGCCTCTCCTGCACAGATACCAGTCCTCCTCACTCAAGAGCAAAGTCTCTGTAGCAGGCTGAGAAGCTGTAGCCAGCTGTGTGAATTCACAGATTGGGCTGAACCCCTCATATCTCGTGGAATATTTTTTGAGAGAGGCCATTTGAGAGAGAGGCTTGGAAGATAGCTGTAATATCAGAAACCTATGGAGCAGCTGAGATAACAAGAGCAGACGCAGGAGAGCTAAGGGCAGGAGGAAATGGGTGTACAGTGTGTGTCATAAATCACAAAAGGAGAGTGAGCAGGGTGTGCATGGGAGACTGAGTGCCATGAGCAAAGGTCAGCAGCAGGCACGAAAAGGAAAAGGTACATGTGTGATGCAGCAGAAACTGCAGCTTCAGCAGCTGAAGGGAAAATCCACAAGGGGGAAGGGAAAGGTATTTGTATTTATTTTCACCTCCCCCCCCCAAATAGTGTGGGTCATTAGCTGGGACTAACTCTGTGGAGAGCTTTCTAGAGACCAAGTTTTACATTCCTACTTTGAGGATGCCAGTTAAAGCTGCGGTGCCTCAGAGGGCCACAACATCTATAGACATTAATACTCTCTATAGGACAGGCCTGGGATGCCTGCTGCAGTGCCTGCATCTGTGAGAGACAGCTGGAGTGGTTACCATGAAAATGAAGAGCACAGTGGGAGGGAGATGAGGTACTGGGGTTGGCCTCTGAGAGCCATCCATTCCCTTGTCGCATACAGGGAGATGCTGTAGGTAAGCCCTCACTTCATCCCCTCCCACTTTCCCCTGCAGAGTGATCTAAATTCCTGCTCTTGCCTCAGGTGCTGCAAAACCCAGAGGTCCAGCTCAGGGCTACCAGTGTGGCTTCAGCACCTTCACTGCAGGTTCCTCTCATGCTGCCCAGGGGAAGAGCTGTGCAGTATTCGGAACAGTAGAAAATGTGGACTTCAGTCTTTATTTTCACTCTTTAAGTGCCCTGTGTCTTGTGACATAGTTCCCCATTCATAAACAGTAAAACAATAATGCTGCCTTCTTGTTCTGAAGAAGATGTAGAGCAAATGCTTTGAGCTGCTCTGAAGCAGTTGTGGAAACCATGGAGTGTTGCAGTTTCTACAGGCATTCCATGTTTATACATCAAGCATAGTCACAGAGTCACAGAGGTTCTTAGATTGGAGAAGCACTTCAAGCTCATTGAGTCCAATCATCAGTTCCACACTGACAAGTCCCTGACTAAACCAAATCCCTCAGCACTATGAGTCACTATGGTCGGAAAGGGCCACCAGGACCATTAGTGTCACCAGGATTCATGCAGTGTTACCTGCACAAGGGGTGTGAAAATGAGTCTCTCGGTACTTAGGCTGTTTCTTAAATCTCAGGATATTGCTTTTCTTAATCATTGCTGTCTGCAGCTCCCTGAAGGGAGGCTGTAGCCAGGTGGGGTTGGGATCTGCTGCCAGGCAAGCAGCAACAGAAGAGGGGGACACAGTCTTAAGTTGTGCCAGGGGAGGTCTAGGCTGGATGTTAGGAGGAAGTTGTTGGCAGAGAGAGTGATTGGCATTGGAATGGGCTGCCCAGGGAGGTGGTGGAGTGGCTGTGGCTGGCGGTGTTGAAGCCAAGCCTGGCTGGGGCACTTAGTGCCATGGGCTGGTTGGTTGGGCAGGGCTGGGTGCTAGGTTGGGCTGGCTGAGCTTGGAGCTCTCTTCCAACCTGCCTGATTCTGTGATTCTATGAGATCCATGCTCCAAACTCAGGTCTGTTCTGCCATCTCTCTATTGCTGGCAGTGTGCTTGACCCTTAGAGCCTCTTGCAGCTGTTCCAGGGGCTGTGCTCGGTGTCTGCCAAGCAGAGCTGTCGCATGCTCATTTCTGCTCGAGCTGCTTCTAATAGGCACACACAGGCCCAAGTTAGGATGGCAAGCTGGAGTCTGAACTTTCTCCTCGAGACCACCTTACCTCTTGGCCTGTGCCTTCTTTGGTGCAAAGAGTGTGCATGGTCAGCAACTCCAAAGGCTGGGTGATAGGGTGGATGGGATGATGTTGGAGGTCTCTTCCATCCTGGTTGGTGCTATGATTATATATATATATGTGTCTGTGTATATTTGTGTGCATATATATATATATATACACTTTAAAAATAGAAGCCAGAGACATGTTCCCAGCTTTGCTGGCAGAAGAAATGTACAAAGACTGAATATGACCAGTCCTCAAGCTAGAAAGAAAATAAAAAGGAGCTCCAAAAGGTTTCATTTATTCCCCCCCAACCTCTCTGCCCTGCAGCTCAGCGTTGCGATGGCTTTGGTGTTCCATGGGCTTTGTGCATTCGCAGCACCTCCGAGGCTCTGGCACTCCTGCACCGCTGCAGGCACCTCCGAGGCTCTGGCACTCCTGCACAGCTGCAGGCACCTCCGAGGCTCTGACACTCCTGCACCGCTGCAGGCACCTCCGAGGCTCTGGCACTCCTGCACNCGTCTCCGAGGCTCTGACACTCCTGCACCACTGCAGGCGTCTCCGAGGCTCTGTCTCTCCTGCACCACTGCAGGCGTCTCCGAGGCTCTGACACTCCTGCACCACTGCAGGCGTCTCCGAGGCTCTGTCTCTCCTGCACCACTGCAGGCGTCTCCGAGGCTCTGACACTCCTGCACCACTGCAGGCGTCTCCGAGGCTCTGTCTCTCCTGCACCACTGCAGGCGTCTCCGAGGCTCTGACACTCCTGCACCACTGCAGGCGTCTCCGAGGCTCTGGCTCTCCTGCACCGCTGCAGGCAGGGGGACTCGGCGTCTTTTCGCCCCGCGCCGCGGCAGTCCGAACTCCTGGATGAACCCAGCCTGCTCCCCTCCTCCCTGCCACCCTGCTCGGCGTACTTGAACTCTGCAAAGATCTTCCTTTAAGATAGCAGGCTTCCCATTGTGCTAACTTTTATTGGCTTTCAGGTGCCATTTAGTCAACCCCCTCAGCCGCTTGAATTCTTCAAATGCTGCGATCGTATTTCACCTGCTCTGGCACCGAACCATGCTCGCTATCTCACCCCAAAATTAATTAAACCATAAATTTTGGGAATAAACATGCAGCATCCACTATCACTGAAGCAGTCTGGGCTTTGTGGAGCAAACTGCTGCAAGAACAAAGCTGCCTCCTTCTCCTTCTTCCCGCCCTGCACTTCTCTTGATGCCTATCAGCAAATGCAGTAAATACAGGAGCATCCTGCCCAGGGCTTGCTTGGCTGCTGTCACCATTTCAGAAACTCAGGAGAAACTCCAACAGATAAACAGGCTGAGATGTTGCAGAAGAGCTGGAGCACTGCTGACAAAGAGGAGCACTTCTCCAAAAGCAGTACAAGTATTTGCTTTCCTCAGGAGTAGCTCTGGACAGTACCAGTTTACTTTGCCCATTCCCTCAGTTTCTCATCTCTATAATGAAATCTGCTTTGTGGCACTGCGGCTGGGCAGTTAAAAATCCATTAATGAAGGAGAGATGATTAGCTAATGCACCCAAAGAGATCAGGCTGGATGGGTGGGCAGAGGCCAATGGGATGAGATTGAACAAGGCCAAGTGCAGGGTTCTGCACTTTGGCCACAACAACCCCAAGCAGCACTACAGGCTGGGGACAGAGTGGCTGGGAGCAGCCAGGCACAGAGTGCTGGTAGAGAGTAGCTGAAGAGGAACCAGCAGTGTGCCCAGGTGGGCAGCAGAGCCAATGGCATCCTGGGCTGGCTCAGGAGCAGTGTGGGCAGCAGGACAAGGGAGGTTCTTCTGCCCCTGTGCTCAGCACTGCTCAGGCCACACCTTGAGTGCTGTGTCCAGTTCTGGGCTCCTCAATTCAAGAGAGATGTTGAGGTGCTGGAAGGTGTCCAGAGAAGGGCAGCAAGGCTGGGGAGGGGCCTGGAGCACAGCCCTGTGAGGAGAGGCTGAGGGAGCTGGGGGTGTGCAGCCTGCAGAAGAGGAGGCTCAGGGCAGAGCTCATTGCTGTCTGCAGCTACCTGAAGGGAGGCTGTAGCCAGGTGGGGTTGGGCTCTGCTGCCAGGCAAGCAGCAACAGAACAAGGGGACACAGTCTCAAGCTGTGCCAGGGCAGGTCTAGGCTGGATGTTAGGAGGAAGTTGTTGTCAGAGAGAGTGATTGGCATTGGAATGGGCTGCCCAGGGAGGTGGTGGAGTCGCTGTGCCTGGAGGTGTTGAAGCCAAGCCTGGCTGGGGCACTTAGTGCCATGGTCTGGTTGATTGGGCAGGGCTGGGTGCTAGGTTGGGCTGGCTGAGCTTGGAGCTCTCTTCCAACCTGCTTGATTCTATGATTCTATGTTCTAGGTATGCACAGAATTGTCAGTGACAGTCCTGTGCCTGTCTCAGAACAAGCAGTCTCTCCTCCTAAACTCTCCCTATCCCACAGCTGTGAAATGTAGGCTACAATAACAGTAGATTTACAGCTGGAAGATAACACTTCCCATCCCAAAACACCTCCTAATTGAAAGCACTGAGAAAAGAATAACTAAAAGAGGCATTTCCATTTTCTGTTCTGAAGTGTCTCAGAGTTGAAGAAATCTTTACCCCTGAGACTTGGTCAGTTTTAATCACAGATAGGTGGCTGCTCCAGTTCAAAAGCACTACCTCTTCCCACTCTGCAGGACCCAGAACCCCTCCACTTCACCAACATGATCTGAAGGAGACTTTTGTCCTTATCCTCAAGTCTCCTAATTCCATCAGAGCCCCAGAAGAGATAGGATGGCTGTTTGACTGGGACTCAGGTAAGTCATCTCCTGGTTGCTATAGGCAGTTTAACCAGAAGTGGCGTCTTTATTCCTGGAGTCAGCTGCCAGCCAACACCCTTGCCTGCTGTTCAAGACTGCTGTGGGTTGATAGATACAAATCTCAGCTCCTGACCAGCTCTGGTCTTCAGAAATTCTGTAGTGCAGTTGGTTGCAGCCCTGGTGCAAACACTGGAGTCCTGGCTGTACCCCAGCTCTGCTGACTTAACCTCTCCTAACTCAGAGCCTCTTTCCTGGTGCCACAGGATGCTGTGCTCTTCTTCAGCTCCTAAGCTTCTGTCTAGTGCAGATAAGTGTTTCTCTTTGGCCAAAATAAAGTGAGTCTTGCATTTATTCTAGGGTGGTTTTGATGAATAGTGACACAGAATGTTGAATGTGGTGTTTGGTTTTGCTGAGCCTCGCATCTTCCATCCCAGGTGAAATCTGAACTGCTGTGCTACAGGATCATGACTGTGGACTGGGATCCTCAGGGTATAGGGCCTTAATTCTACACTGGCTGCTGCCAGGATGCTCGAGTCAGCCAAAGAGCTGAAGCCTAGAGCCAGGTGTCAAGATCAAAGTGTCGTCTGATGCGGTACGCTATCACTAGCATCTGCTGGCTTGCTGCTGCTCAGCCCTGAGGTTTGCATGGGGAGCCTCCCAGCTCGGACTACGACATCTTTATGAGAAGCACAACAAGAGCAGCCTCTCCTCTAGCCTGGCTGACCCTGCTCTTAACTGGGGACCTACAAAGCAACAGTGGAGGGAAGAGAACACAGAAGGTTTTATACCAATTATTCCATGAAACTTTGGAACTGGTGATTCAGGCCAGGTCTGAGTTTTCCTTGAAGGATCCTGCAGGCTGTTGTCTACTGCTTCTTTTTCACCTGTTGCCATGGACAGAGTGGTGAATAACTGTGCACTGCAAAAACAGAGAGCAGACCCTTGGTTCCTA
This sequence comes from Tricholaema leucomelas, assembly GCA_013400475.1. Lineage (NCBI taxonomy): Eukaryota > Metazoa > Chordata > Aves > Piciformes > Lybiidae > Tricholaema lacrymosa > Tricholaema leucomelas. The sequence goes on from WAAF01015094.1 coordinate 39,687, forward strand.
AGGTATTTATCAGCCCTAATTCAGACAAGAGCATTTCCCTTCGCTTCAGGCTTTCCCTCCCCGCAGCATCTCCTGCCAGGATGTCCTGCTGCCTGCTGGAACTAATGTGGCTGCAATATCCCTCAGGATTCTCCTTGAGGTCAGGAACTCAGCCTCTGGATCTTCTTCAGTTCTCCTTTCTAGCCCCTGAAACTGGATGCTGCCAAGTGAATTTTGATTCCCCAGCTCATTCTTCATATTTTCCAAAGTCATCTCTCACTGGTAAAAAAGGACAGAGAGGAAAGAGCAGAGTCCAAGCCTGGGTTGTCTCTTTCCTTCTGGAATTTCAGACACTACATCTCATCCCTGGGTTCTTTTGTGTTTCAGTCTGCTATGATGTGCTACATCCCAAGCTGTTGGACCTCCCAGCCCAGTGTGTTGAGTTGTTCTCAAGATTTGGAGGATTTTCCTTGCCCTCCATAAGGACTTCCCCCCCCACCACCCCTGATTTTGCTAAGCTAAACCTTCCTTGGTCTTTCCGCTTTTCTGTCCTGTTCTCTTCCCAAACTCAGAACTGTCTTCCAGGGAGACACATCCTGGCCCAAACTGCCTTGCCTTTCCCTGCTTTCTGCTGCCAGTCTGTCTAAGAGAGTTATACATCTCACACACTTTCTCAGCACAATGGCTCTCAGGAGAGTATCTTTGACTCACATTTCCCCTCGCTGAAATCCACCCCAGGTCTTCTAGCTTTGGTAGCTGGCAAGCGTGGGTTTTTCCACACTCATTCATGGCACTTTTTATGGCTTCCTTCCTTTCCTCACCCCATTGTGCCCAGTGAGCTTTTTAAGGCAGGTCAGCATCTCACTGTGTGTCAGAGGAACAGGTGGCTTACTGACTTTCCAGTCTTGTGCCATTAATCAAGTTATGTCAAGTCTGACTGATGCCTTCTTTGAGGTCTTCCAACTCCTATTAGTTTTGCTTTGTGCAATGTTCTACCCAGGAAGAAAATACGAGACATGCAGGCCTGGGTGGCAGGTTGGGCTGGATGAGCTTGGAGGTCTCTTCATAGAAGCACAGAATCATAGAATCAGGCAGGTTGGAAGAGACCTCCAAGATCACCCAGCCCAACCTAGCACCCAGCCCTATCCAGTCAGCCAGACCATGGCACTAAGTGCCTTATCCAGTCTCCTCTTGAACACCTCCAGCCACAGCCACTCCACCACCTCCCTGGGCAGCCCATTCCAATGCCAATCACTCTCTCTGACAACAACTTCCTCCTAACATCCAGCCTAGACCTGCCCTGGCACAACTTGAGGCTGTGTCCCCTTGTTCTGTTGCTGGGTGCCTGGCAGCAGAGCCCAACCCCAGCTGGCTACAGCCTCCCTGCAGGGAGCTGCAGACAGCAATGAGCTCTGCCCTGAGCCTCCTCTTCTGCAGGCTGCACACCCCCAGCTCCCTCAGCCTCTCCTCACAGGGCTGTGCTCCAGGCCCCTTCACCAGCTTTGTCTCCCTTCTCTGGACACCTTCCAGCACCTCAACATCTCTCTTGACTTGAGGAGCCCAGAACTGGACACAGCACTCAAGGTGTGGCCTGACCAGTGCTGAGTACAAGGTTGATTCTATGATCTGGGTTTTAATCATCCACTCTGCAGCCCACTGTAGCCCTTTCTACATGCAGACCTTAACCTTCTACAGTGGTGTCCACTAGAACTGAAGGGACTCAGGCTCCACCAGTAAGGAAAAGGCTAAGCACTATATGAGCCCTCCAGACTACTCTGCACTCAGATACATGCAGCAGAAACAGCTGGGGCAGGTGGGTAGTGAGTGCATCCTGCAAATTGCTGTGGCTCAGACTGCTTCTTCTCATGGGTCTGTCATGTGCACCCAAACACTCCTCTCTGAGGCTTTGGTGCGGCTGCTGGGCAGGAGCAGAGAGACTGGGACAGCTTCTCCTGTCCTCTCTTTCTCAGGAAGTGTTGCTCATTCTTCTCTCAGTCATCTACTCTCTGTTAACCACACATTGCCCCTTTCCCAGCCTCACACCACAGAGCTGTGTATCCTTCACCAGATGTGGCCTTAGTGTGAGGCTTCTACCCCCAGGGTGCTGCGATGCTGAGTGCTCACAGGGCTGGCACTGGGTGACTCCACAGGTTGTTTTCCGCAGGGGAGGGTCAGCAGCTGCTCTTAGCACTGCCTGTTTCTTTGAGCAAGAACTAGAAGTGTTACTACGTCTTGCATTTCCCTAGCAACACAGGGAGAATGATAGAGTTTCTCTGCTGATTCATCTGCCTTTACAGTTTTGGGTGTTATGTTTATTTTCCCAAAGTGGTTTTTTTTCTTTCCCAGACTCTCCCAGGTCCCAAGGTCGGAGCTGATGTCTGCACTCCGAGTGCATCCTGTTTGTCATAGAATCATTTAATTGCCATTTAAGAGAACTTATGCAACTGACCTTTAACGCAGCAGTCTCCCTGCTGCATTTAATTCCTTATGCTGACACATGAAAAGAAAGAAGAAAGCCTTACTTCTGGCTACTGGGAAAGCCTTCCCACGGGGAAGATGGAAAAGGCAGGTGGGGTGAGGGAGCTGCTGTTGCTCAGAGTGATTGGTGGTTACACAAAGGGCTTGGCTTAGATGTTCCAGGGAAAGCTACAGGACTAATTGCTCTGCACTGAGGGAGAGGGTTTGAGTTTGGGTTTTTTGAGGTTTGGGTTTGGTTTGGTTTGGTTTTTTAATGGGGGAAATTAATGATGTTACAAGCAAATTGATTTCATTTCTATATGGCTGCAGAGCAGTTGCACAAGTTCACTGCTCTAACCTCAGGGAATCTCCCCAAAGCCAGTGTTAGCATTTGGGAGAGGATATAGGGTGGAGGGGAGGGACTGGATTGCTCTCTTCTGTTAGTTAATATTTGTTTCAGCCCATGATTTTGATGGCTGATCACATGGTGATGTCTGACACAGTCTGGCAGTGGACTGGCTGGGTTGCCAGTCTGGACCCAGAGTTAAAGGATGCTGCAATCCTTTCCTGGCTCAATGGCCATAGTTATTAAAGCTAGGGAATGTCTGATATTGAAATACAGATAGGATCATAGAATCAAGCAGGTTGGAAGAGACCTCCAAGCTCATCCAGCCCAACCTAGCACCCAGCCCTGACCAATCAACCAGACCATGGCACTGAGTGCCCCAGCCAGGCTTTGCCTGAACATCTACAGGCACAACAACTCCACCACCTCCCTGGGCAGCCCATTCCAATGCCAATCACTCTCTCTGACAACAACTTCCTCCTAACATCCAGCCTAGACCTCCCCTGGCATAATGCGGCTGGAGAGGGGGCCTGGAGCAGAGCCCTATGAGGAGAGGCTGAGGGAGCTGGGGGTGTGCAGCCTGCAGAAGAGGAGGCTCAGGGCAGAGCTCATTGCTGTCTGCAGCTCCCTGCAGGGAGGCTGTAGCCAGGTGGGGTTGGGCTCTGCTGCCAGGCAAGCAGCAGCAGAAGAAGGGGACACAGCCTCAAGTTGTGCCAGGGGAGGTCTAGGCTGGATGTTAGGAGGAAGTTGTTGTCAGAGAGAGTGATTGGCATTGGAATGGGCTGCCCAGGGAGGTGGTGGAGTGGCTGTGGCTGGAGGTGTTGAAGCCAAGCCTGGCTGGGGCACTTAGTGCCATGGTCTGGTTGATTGGGCAGGGCTGGGTGCTAGGTTGGGCTGGATGAGCCTGGAGCTCTCTTCCAACCTGCTTAATTCCACGATTCTATGATTCTCTAGGACACATTTTATTTGCATCTCAGGGCCATTACTTCTATAGAGGTAAGGGCAGGTAGCACATGAAGAGGAGAGATGCACACCTCCTGGTAACTCAGAAGCTGATTTTCTGCTCAGACTGCTGAAGGCAGGGATGTCTGCAGTGATATTCTGTTCATTTGTGATGTGGCTTCTTTCCCCCTGAGAGCTGCAGACGCAGGCTGTTTATCATCACTCACAAACAAACAAAGTGTATTTTTAGCTCCTCCTTGCAGAGGAGATAAAAAATAGTTTGAGTTAGCATGACATGACTTAGGTGGGGACCCTTCTAGTTTGTTCAGTTGTTTAGATAATTGGGTCACAGGAAAGCACTCCTGTGGGAACCATTCTTATTCCCAGAGATCCAGAGAGGTGAAGGGGAGGGAGAAAGTTGAGTCTAATGCTAAACTAAAACATCCTGTGCAAAAAAAGCCATTGTCTATGTAGGACTAATAGTAAGGTCATTTAGGAGGATGGCAGAGAAGTTCATCCTTAACTCTAACCCTTCTCATTAATGTCCATACCTAAAAATAGGTCATCTCTACAACCTGGCTTCATCTGTGGCAGTTAACAGAGCTTATACAACTCCACGTGATGTGCCCCACACCTTTTAAATCCAGAGCTCCTATGGCCACTCATAGAATCACAGAATCAGTCAGGACTGGAAGGGAATAGAATAGAATAGAATAGAATAGAATAGAATAGAATAGAATAGAATAGAANACCTGGCTACAGCCTCCCTTCAGGGAGCTGCAGACAGCAATGAGGTCTCCCCTGAGCCTCCTCTTCTGCAGGCTGCACACCCCCAGCTCCCTCAGCCTCTCCTCACAGGGTTTGTGTTCCAGGCCCTTCACCAGCCTTGTTGCCCTTCTCTGGACACGTTCCAGCACCACAAGGATCAGCCAGTTCCAACCCCCTGCCATGCCCAGGGACACCCTACCCTAGAGCAGGCTGCCCACAGCCTCAGCCAGCCTGGCCTTAAACACCTCCAGCCATGGGGCCTCAACCACCTCCCTGGGCAACCTATTCCAGGCTCTCAACTACCCATTCCAGGGTCTCACTGTGCAAATGGTCACCATTTTAAGAGCACTTAGATTCAGAGGGGGCTGTAATTGGTTTTATTTTGTTTTTTTTTTTTTTCCAGATTTCAACTTTTCCTTTGGTTCTCACAAATGTTTTGATAAAAATCTCCTTTAATCTGTAATCTAATTACATGCACTCTGTTTCCATGCATAGTTTGTGGTTTCTGAGCTAGCAGCTTGAGAGTCTTGCAGCCCAGAAGAATTTCATCACAGAGAGCTCAGCAGCCATGTTGTAATTATACCTGATTTAATTACAAATCAATTCACTTATTGAGAAAAAAAAAATCCCTCTCCTATTGTTTTTTGAACCTGCTGGTGGGATCCTTCTGTGTGTGGCAGCAACCTCAAATAATTAGCCTGGTGCCAAGTGAGGGCTGTTAAAGCTCCATTATCCTGACCATCTGGCTGGATGGAGGGTGAGGATGTTTTGTCAGTAATTTTTGTCTTGACACGTTGCAAAAACGGCTTCTGAAACGTTACATGGAGGTAAATGTGTTTGGGCTTGAGCGATGTTCCCCAGCAGCCTGCCCAGAGCAAGCCTGTGGGCTCACTAAGCAGCAAATCTGCAGTGTGGTCGAGAGCGTACCCTGCGACGTGATCCCTCTGTCCTGCTCCTCGTACTGCTGTGTCAGAGAACCAAGGACACGATCCAGTGAGCAGCTCTGCTCGTGGCAGCACAGGAGAACATGTATGGCTTTGTGTCGTTGTTCTGCCCTGGAAAATCACCAGCCAAGAAATGTCACCTTCCACTTCCCCATCCTTGCAAACATTTAAGGCAAGAGTGAAGTGTCCCCTCAGCTTCTGGGCAGACACCGCATCTAGCCCAGCAGATAGCACAGCACAGCTTCACAGAGTCACAGAGTTGCTGAGACTGGCAAAGCCCTTCAAGCTCATCCAGTCCAATCATCAGTTTCACACTGACAAGTCCTTGACCAAACCAAATCCCTCAGCACAACATCTCAGCACTGTGAATCGCTATGGGTGGAAAGGAGCACCAGGATCAGCGGTGTCTTGTCCTTCCACCAACTTGTCCCACGGGCGTGGAACGAACAGCTCAATCCCTCGCTCCCAGCTGCTCAAAGTTACCATTCTGAGCTCCTTTCCTCTCTGCTTCCTCACCCACTTTCTGCTGCCACACATCTGGCTTTGACCATGTAGCCAGTTCTTGGCTCTGATTCCTAGCAGCTGTCTGCTGCCAGCTCTTTCCCACAGAGGATAGGAATGGAATCCCAAAGGCAAGGGGAAAGGGAGGACAGTCTGGAAAAGCCCACGGCAGGCGGACATTAAGGCAGAAGCGAATGTGCACAGAAGCACTGCCTTTCTCCCTTCTGCCCACTCAGTTCCACGGGTGTCTCTCTTGAGTATCTCTCACCCATCCACTTCTCTCCTATTTCTGAAACTGTAGACTGTCTCCTGCACCTCATTTATGTCTGGATGCAGACCTCTACAGCAGGTTGTGTTACCTCGTGGATCACTGGGCGCGCCTGCCGATGAGCGCAGCGGAAATGGTGCAGAGGTGAAGAATGACACATCCTGCTCAAACCATTAGGGCAGAGACATTTATTTCACTTGTCCAGTGGCAGATGCCAACTAGATGCAGCTGGAGAATTCAGTGCATGCAGCACTTCCTTGTTGTCTGAGCAGGAATGTTTCATGGTTGTGATGTGCCAACAGCAGTGAGTGAGAGCTGCAAAACAGAGGACATGGAACCCAGAAATGTATTCTGTGTGTCATCTGGTGACAACAGAACATCACATTTGGTCCTCAGGGCTGTCAAATGAAACCTCTCCACATCATCAAGGAAATCAAACTGCCTTCAAAAGCATCCAGTGACCAAGATCTTCTTAAGAGAGAAAGGCATGAGAAAATTAGGCTTGACCAAAATCCACCTGGAAACTTGGGAGCCTTCCCAATGCCTTTCACAGCTTTGGCTTTAGTCTCCTTTCCGTCCTTTTGTGGGTTTGGCCTCATGATAAAACCCAGAGCCAGAGAGCTCTGAGCAGAGACAGATTAGCATCTTGTTTTCAGCAGCCTGAGCCCAAGCTGCGTGGATCTGTTTGCTCTGCAGCTGCCGAGAGCTCACGCATCCATTGCACCCAACATGCGCAGTGCTCTGAAGCCGCTGCTCTCAGAGGGCAGACGTTTTAGCAGCCTTATGATCAGCCCACAGGCTCTGGAGATGGATCCTTGGCTTTTAGTTCACCCTTGCTCTCAGTTTTATTTCAGCACATTGTCCTATTAACGATCAAGCACTCTTTGAGCTGCACTTTATGAAGCTGCTTGGAGGCCCTCTGGCACCAGCCAAGTAAATACACTTGCGGTGATATTGTTGTGATTAGACTCGGGCTAATAAAAGGCTAACGACCCAGCAAAGGGCCTTTAATCAGCCTGTGCTGTCTAGGCAAAGCCAAAGCTCTCCATTGTGATTTCTTTTTACCTCTAGCTACCTCGGGTCCTGTCCATGTCAGTGGAGAAAACGTCGAGAAGATCACCAGTGGAGTAATTTACAAGGCTTTGTTTCTTTGATGAGTTTCATTCCTTTTCTCTGTTACATAATTGGGTTGGAATTTCCTTCCCCTTGCTCAGAGTTTCACAGAAGGAACCACTGCCATTCAGCACCGAAGGCTGCACCAGTGACTTGCAGGCTTAGCCGCAGCAGAAAGATCCCAGCTCTTGCTTAGCGCAGGCTGAAGGAGATGGTGGTCTGGTGGATCAAAGTAAAACCAGGACCAGCCAGAAACCAACGTCAAGTTGAAAACACGTGTGGGTAGCAACAAAGGAAATTCCCCAGGGTAATTACTGAATCTGCTCAGTGCTTTGTTTGTCTGGAAAAACACAGCAAACGCTTCCCTACTTGGTCGGGGCACTGTGAGGATAACTTCCAGTAAAAGGAGGAAACCAAGCACTGCTAGGAGAATGGTGGCACATGGACTTCTTTGTAGGCTGGAATGGCTTTCTCTGCTCCCCACCAGCTAGCCTGTGTCTCAGTGGATTCAGATCTAACCCTTTCTTCCACAAAAGGACTTCATTTGTGTAGCTCTGAGACCACCATAAAGAGAAAGAACAACTTCATGTACCAGTATAGGTTGGTGACCTGTTGGAGACCAGCACAGAGGACAGGAACCTGGGGGTCCTGGTGGATAGGAGGATGATCATGAGTCAGCAGTGTGCCCTTGTGGACAAGAAGGCCAATGGTATCCTGGGGTGTATCAGAAGAGCTGTGGTTACTAGCTCAAGAGAGGTCCTTCTCTCTTTCTACTCTGCCCTGGTAAGGCCGTGTCTGGAATACTGCATCCTGTGCCTGGGTGCCTTAGTTCCAGAAGGATGGGAACTGCTTCAGAGAGTCCAGTTCAGAGCCACCAAGATGGTTAAGGGAGTGGAACATCTCCCTTATGAAGGAAGGCTGAGGATCTCTTTGGCTTGGAGGAGAGAGGACTGAGGGGTGCCACATTGGCATGTGACTAGCAAGTGCCAGGAGGATGAAGCCAGGCTCTTCTCACAGGTGTCTGGCGACAGGACAAGGGGCAGGGGGTGCAAGCTGCAGTGTAAGATGTGAGCATAAGGAAAAACTTTTTCACTGTGAGGGTAACAGAGCCCTGGAGCAGGCTGCCCAGAGAGGTTCAAGTGTCTCCTTCTCTGAAGACATTCAAAAGCCTTCTGGACACATTGCTGTGTGACCTACTCTAGGGGATCCTGCTCTGCCAGGGTGGTTGGACTAGATGACCTTACGAGGTCACTTCCAGCCCCACAGGCTGTGCCGGGGGAAGTATAGGCTGGATGTGAGGAGGAAGTTCTTCACAGAGAGAGGGACTGGCATTGGAATGGGCTGCCCAGGGAGGTGGTGGAGTCATCGTCCCTGGGGGCATTCAAGCCAAGCCTGGCTGGGGCACTTAGTGTCATGGTCTGGTTGGTTGGGCAGGGCTGGGTGCTAGGTTGGACTGGCTGAGCTTGGAGGTCTCTTCCAACCTGCTTGATTCTATGATTCTATGATTCTAATGCTCTGTGACTCTGTGGAACCTCAGCATCTATGCTGTGTGCACAGTCGTGGTCCTCCTTTCAGTCACTGACAAACTGGCTCTGCAGCTCCTCTTCTGGTAGCCACAGCAGCCTCCAGGGCTTGTGCACAGTTGTCTCTTTTTGGTATCTATTGCACCTCACACTCGAGATGGTTGTCCTTAGGACCACTGTGCTGATATTTTCACTTTTCCCAGCTTTGCTTTCACTCTAGGGATCACATTTTTGCTGATCCTGCTGATCAGACTCACATCTCCCTCCTTCTAGAAATCCAGTCCCCTGGGTTTGTTTCCCTTTCATACCATCTCTGCTTTCTTTCTGTCTTCTTTGTGGTTTACATGACTATTTGCCGGGCAGCTGGCAGCCCCTGATGCTCACCCGAAGAGAAATCATTTCAGTCTCAGGTTGAATTTCAGTTTCACACCTTGGTTTTGTCTCACGTACAAACAAACGAATTAGCTGTGCTTCTGAGCAGCTCACTCCTCCCTGAATCTGTCCTGGGCCTGAACAAACAAAAGCTTGAACATGTCTCTGCAAATGATTGCCTATAATAACTGCAGATCAGTTTCAAACCTGCCAACATGGAGTTAGATGGACTGAATCTCTCCACAGACTGTCTTGCTGCGGGGCAGTCCCAAGGCACAGAGGTGACACAGCTGTGTGCCCTGGTTCCTGTGGGCTGCCCACATCCTCCTCTCCCTGCTCTGAAATAGTTCCCCACTGACCTTGTGGCAAGAGCAGGGAGGGAGTCAGGTGGCTTTGTGTTGCACCCTTCTCTGGGTTCAGTGGATGCTCTACAGGGAGACCTGAAAGCTCTGGAGTGTGGACGGGGCTGGTTCAGCTCTGAAGCAGAAGCAGCTGTGCAAGCTCGCTACGGAGCACAGCAGCCCCCAGACGAGGGTGTGCTTGCTGAGACGTCCACGAGCGCGACCTCTAACTTGAGCTGAAGCAGACCTGAGGAGCCTGTGGAGGAGCCCTCTTGAAGGACATCTTGAAGGGCACGGTGCTTGTGTTTGTACTAAGGTGCAGGAGAGATCCTGAGGTCAAATATGCAGTCTGTCCACATTACTCGTCTGCGGGAAGGCCTGGGAGCTAATCGTGGTGCAATCTAGCTGATACTCCCAGAGCAGCAGCCTCAACACCCTCGATTTACACCCTGCAGAAATCTGGACCTGCAGCCAAATTAGCTGCCAAGAAACTAGACACTAATAACAGTCGCTGCTGAAGACAGCCAGTCACTGCTGCCCCACAACCTAGGGGGAACTGAATTGCCTTCGTGCAGTTGATCTAATCCTTACCATAGACCCGATCAAGGCAAAGTCATTCTTCTCCCTAGGTCAGACTGTGCTGGCTCTCCTGCTGCCTGGCAGGCCTTGGGCCCTGGGAAGCTGCATTAGCATCCACATGTACAAACCCACAAGATTAGAGCAGGCATGCAGGAGCTGAGAGAGCCAAACTGGGCTTGGATTTGTTCTCTTCAGAAAGAACTCCAAAGCAAACTCCAGAAACTATGGCTCTTGGGGAAGAGCATAAGGAACACCATCTGAGTGCTGCAGAGACCAGAACTCTTATTTGATTTCCACTTTTTGGAAACCTTTGCTGTGTGTCTGTGTGATGCAAAATTAAACTTCCATGCTGAAAGGAGCTTTCAGGACTATTTGTTGATTCTACTTTCCCCCTTAGCACATGATGAAAGTCATTGAAATGGGAGACTGAGGAAAGAAGTAGAAAAGAATCACAGCATCACAGAATCAGCCAGGTTGAAAGAGACCTCCAAGATCATCCAGTCCAACCTAGCACCCAGCCCTGGCCAGTAAACCTACCCTATTTTTTAGGGAATCTTAGTGAAAAGATGAGTTTGGGTAAACAATTCATGTACATGTTGAAAGACAAAGAACAGCTTCCCACCCATGAAAGAACAGCTTCCACTGAAAGAACAGCTTCCCACCCATGGAAGAACAGCTTCCACTGAAAGAACAGCTTCCCACCCATGAAAGAACAGCTTCCACTGAAAGAACAGCTTCCCACCCATGGAAGAACAGCTTCCACTGAAAGAACAGCTTCCCACCCATGAAAGAACAGCTTCCACTGAAAGAACAGCTTCCCACCCATGGAAGAACAGCTTCCCACCCATGGAAGAACAGCTTCCCATCCACACTCCCCACCTCTGCTCCTGTATTCATATCTGTTGACCTGGAATTTTCTGAGATGCTCTTCAATAACCTCTCTGTTACTCTTTCAGGAAGCCAGAGACATGCTGTGGCTGCTGGGTTAAACTGATTTGGGGAAAAGAATACATAAATAGAATCGTAGAATCAAGCAGGTTGGAAGAGACCTCCAAGCTCAGCAGCCCAACCTAGCACCCAGCCCTGCCCAACCAACCAGACCATGGCACTAAGTGCCCCAGCCAGGCTTGGCTTCAACACCTCCAGCCACGGCCACTCCACCACCTCCCTGGGCAGCCCATTCCAATGCCAATCACTCTCTCTGTCAAGAACTTCCTCCTAACATCCAGCCTAGACCTGCCCTGGCACAGCTTGAGGCTGTGTCCCCTTGTTCTGTTGCTGGCTGCCTGGCAGCAGAGCCCAACCCCATCTGGCTACAGCCTCCCTGCAGGGAGCTGCAGACAGCAATGAGCTCTGCCCTGAGCCTCCTCTTCTGCAGGCTGCACACCCCCAGCTCCCTCAGCCTCTCCTCACAGGGCTGTGCTCCAGGCCCCTCCACAGCCTTGCTGCCCTTCTCTGGACACCTTCCAGCACCTCAACATCTCTCTTGAATTCAGGAGCCCAGAACTGGACACAGCACTCAAGGGGTGGCCTGAGCAGTGTTGAGCAGAGGGGCAGAAGAACCTCCCTCGTCCTGCTGCCCACACTGCTCCTGAGCCAGGAGTGTAAACGATTACATTTCTAAGTATTCTATGACTGTTTGCTATTACTGATTGCAGAGAATCTTTGTGCATTCTACCACCAGGAAGAAAGAAGAAGAGAGAAGAAAAGAGGAAAAAAAAAAAAAAAGGTGTTCTTGTAATTGTTCTGTTCCCTTTGCTGGGCTAGAAAGCCTCACTCAGTAATTCCCACTTTTATGCTTGTAATTTTGTGGTTGAACCAGCATGCAAATTGCAAGACAACTCCCTGCCTTGATTTCACCAAGTGTTTAGTGACTGTCTTGCAGTGGTTAATTATCCTCACGCTGAAAGTCAGAGCTTTGCAGCTCATCTCTCAATGTACCTTCTGACTTTGCATCCCTGCCTTCTCTGACTAGCACAGGAAACTCTTCTCCACTAAACATGTTCTCCCAGTGAGTCTTGAGATTGCTGTAGGGCTTGGAGCTCATTAGCCACCTCCCAAAGAGACAAGACAGGGCTGTGAGTTGTGATCTGAAGGGAGAGGTGAGGAAAACAACAAAAGGAAATGGATAAAACTGAGTGATGCAGGATAAGTCTTTCACTTCACTGCTGGTCCTGACCTTTGTCTGCCTTGTTCAGGAGGACTTAGGGTGAAGGAGAAGACATCTCAGAGTAAAAAGCTGAGCCCAAACCTCGTGGGCACTTTGTCTCATCTTCAGCTATTGAGGAGTTAAGCTCAGCCCTGTGTCTCCACTACACGTTTAAGACTCAATCTGCTTACCTAATTTAGAAGCTGGGATAGTTCCCACAAGCTGAATTTATTCCCTGGAGCTGAGATAACTTGGAAGACTGAGTCAGGTCTCAAGGTAAGCCTCGAGTGCCGAAATGCTTTACAACACAGGAGCAGCTCTTCAAATAAGGAGCTGGTGCAACACTACTTGCTGGCTCTTGCCATATCCCTCTGCAGCTCTGAATAAATGGGAGGGAGGGAAGCAAGGAGAGTGTTCAAACTGTGGTGGAGGGCAGGAGGAAATCGTGTGACCCTTCTCTGCTTCTCCTGCAGTGTAAGGTTTATCACAGCCTGAACAGTACCTTTGCTTTCCATGAACTCCTTGTGGCACTTTCACTTGGCTGCCATTGTGCCATCCCAGCTAAACATCAGCAAAGTGTTACACAGAGCCTCCTTGGTAAGTCAGGATGGGCCCCTTGGGAAAAAGAAAAGGCACATACAGTCAGCTGCCTGCAAAGAACTGGTAGGAGGCAGTTCACCTGCAACGTGTGCACACACAGCTCATTCTTTAACTCCACCATCTGCCTTTTAGGTACCTCAGCTTTCAGATGTGGAAGAGGATGCAAGAGAAGAGCAGCTGTGTGCAGGCTGAGCTATACCTAGGTGGCACTGGGTCCAGTTAGTTGGGAGTGTCTGCTGTAACTCAGGTCACAGGCGAAAAAAGGGTGAGAGGCAAGATATGCATTGGCAAAGCTGCTTGGTTTGCTGCAATGGGGCTGAACAGTGGTGAGACTGCCCATGGAGGTGATAGTCAGCTGCAGGTAGCAGTGGTGAGACTGTCCATGGAGGTGATAGTCAGCTCCAGGTAACAGTGGTGAGACTGCCCATGGAGATGATAGTCAGCTCCAGGTAGCAGTGGTGAGACTGTCCATGGAGGTGATAGTCAGCTCCAGGTAGCAGTGGTGAGACTGTCCATGGAGATGATGGTCAGCTCCAGGTAGCAGTGGTGAGACTGTCCATGGAGATGATAGTCAGCTCCAGGTAGGAAGCTGAGGAAGTGGTCATTGCACAGCTGCAAGGGAGCCTGTTTTCACCACGTCTTGAGTGAGAGGTTCTCTCCTGGCACAGGTTCACATCCTACAGATAGGGACAAGAGGAGCTCAGAGCAGTATTTCCCTGCTTCACCCCTGCACACACTTACCCCATCTCCTGGATCAAGGCCACAGCACCTTGTGATGGTGGGCCTAGGTTTGCTTTGGGTTAGGTTTGACTCTAGCCTGTTGTTGCCACTGTGACCTGAAACCTTAATGACCATTTCCTCCCGAACTCGGTTTCCCAATCAGCTGGGCAGCAGGTAAACAGGAGGCAGAGAGCTTCAACGGAGAGCTTTGCCAAAGCTCTGTTGGATCATCCAGTGAGCACTGGAGAACTTGGCAGGAGAAGAATCAGAGGGTTGGATCAGGGTTACTCATTACTTGCTAACTGCTCCTGACATTTCTCTTCTCACACAGACGCACGGCACTCAGAGCTTTTGCCAGAGGTTCCTCTACGCAGCTTCGCATCTCACCCTTTGTTCATCCACACAGACCTTGAAAGGGAAAAAAAATTACCTTAATTGCCCTAGGGTGGAGGGGAGAAAGAAAAGAGAAGAGTAACTTTTAAAGCATTACTGCAACCCACAGAGTGGAGAGGAGCTGTGGAACAGGGAAGGGTGTGCTTGAGCGAAAGCTGGGATGTCACTTGGCCAGAGCCTCTACCTCTAGGGTCACCCAAGTGTTTTGACTGAATAATGAAATGTTGTGTGCCTCATCCTGAAACCTGGGAGGACTGGGAAACAGCAGGGGTGAAGGAGCAACATAGCAGGGGGGGGAAGAGAGTGTGGGAGAGTAACTCAGTCCTGATTGCTCTGCACGCTGGAGCCTGGTCAGACAAACATTCGCAGCTCCTGGCAGTAGCACATGCAGCACAGAGTTTGTGATCCTCTCAAGGTGGAGCCCACAGTTGGTTCTCAATTGCTGGCTGTGCAGCTTGTTTTCCCAGCCCCTGCAGGGGAGAGAAGCAAGAAGCCAGGACCATGGGCATTAACTCTACATCCCCCTGAGTTTGGCTGCTGGCATCTCAGCTTAAAAACCAGAAAGGTGGTCTAGGGGAGAAGGAAGTGCAAGGGGAAACCTTTCCACGAAGGACAGGATCCTTTCCTGTGGCATTTCGAGAAAACATCCATAAAGCGACAGGAATTCTGCTACAAGTATCTCAAAGAGAAAGAATCAGGTCTACTTGTCTTCCAGAACCTTCTTTCCCTTAAGAACTAAACCATCCTCCCTCTGAAAGCCACCTTCTGACACTCTATGTGAGAAGGTGGCATCAAGGCACGCTTGTGTGCCTGTGCTGGTTTGAGCCCAGCTGGGATACTTTGGTGAGAGGAATCAGATCTAGGCTGTGAAAAGGGACCAGTGGTGATGTCTGCTGCACTCAGAGGCTTGCTGAGATGGATAAGAACAGGAACACAAACAGATAACAGAGTCTCTCTCTGTCTGGGGCTGCATAAACTTCTCTCTCTAACCCAACCTGCCGTCTGTGTGACTAATCCATCTGCTTCCTAACCCCCCTGGCTGACCCTCCAAGCTACCTTCAGCATAAGGCAAAGCCTTGGGTAAGGTAGAAGGGTGGGAGGAAGGTGGAAGGGTGGTTGGGAGCCCCCCCTGGGGAGTCAGGAAGGGCTGTTGTGTTTCTCTATTACTTTTTAACTTGTCTGTTTCTGTATCTGTTGTAACTCTCTGCTTCTCTATTGTGTTAAGCTGTAACTATAAAGCTTCATTCCATTTCCAGAGCTGCTGAGTCTAGTCTGGGTGATTTTCCAAAGTGGCGGGGGGGACGACATGGAACACCCAAACCATCACAGTGCCACCAGCTACCTGCATCATAAATTCAGCCAGCAATTCCTAGGATAAACAGAACCCAATCAGATAAATTCATCTTTCCTGTGCCAGGATAAATATCCCAGATTCATAGACTTGTCTTAACTCTCTGATCCTGCAGTACCTCCTAAAAGGTGAAACTCAAAGTGTCATATGCACTTTGTTTACTTAATTAAGGAGGAAAAACCTGTTCTACTAAACCTGGACTGCTTAATCCAAGCTGAAAATCCCCAAACCGAGGATGCTAACCAGGTAACAACTGAACAAAAGCCTGCAGGGAGAACAGAGCTTAAATCCAGGCTGCCATGTGGAGGAGTGCTCCAGTGGCCTCATCCTCCCTGCAGACCCATCCAGTGGAAGCTGCCTTCAGTATCCCTCTCCATCTCACCACCAAACAAAACCAAAAGGGGTTCTACTCTTCACTGCTCCTGTGGCACAAGCACAGCAATACGCAGGTTTGATGTCACACAGACCTTGGGGAGAAGATTCCAGTTCTACTCTGGGCCCTTGGTGCTGCTCAGTGGCTTTGAATGAAGGGAAGAGGAGATGTGTTTTCAGGGGAAAGAGGAGGTAAGGGAGGTCAGCAATCCTTGTTGAAAGGGAGAGCAAGGCAGGAAAGAGTTAAGAGATTTACTTGTGTGGAAACAAGAGCAGGGTGACTGAGGGCTTTTCCCTCCTCTGAAGTAACAAGGGCTTTGTCAATAAAGCCACCCCAAAATACAGCATGGGTCTTTTGATATGCTTGATTCCCATCTCCTTCTGTGATCACACAAATCACCCAGCCAAGAGCAGGAGCTACCGAGCAGCTCCCCACAAGACAATAGATTTGGGGTTACCAGCCCTGTACTATAAACAGCCCAGACCTGCAGAGAGAGAAGTCTGTGTCAGGAGGTACTGCTGATTAGCACAGGCCAGCTGCTGACTGGCAGATCTACTGCTGTCCGTGTGTGGGTCACTGCCTGAGGTATGATGTCTCATCTGAGGCTGAAATCTGAACTGATGGACTTGAATCAAGCTCCAGTGGAAGGCTTTGTAGGTGTGATCCAAATATCTTCAAGTCTGCAGAAAGTCTCCAGAAATGAATGGGGTTAGACAGCAGAACTGTTTGTGTAGGTCCAGGGCAAAATGGGAGCGAAGAATTTTGATCAAGTGAAAAAAAAATGTTGCCTCTGCTTGTAAGAAGAGACAGAGCAGGCTCCCAGCGTGAGCCTCGTGGCCTTAAACCTAGCCCAATGCTGTCAGATAGCCCCATTTGCCCTGGAAAATGGATAGGGACCTGGGCAATGACTTCAGTTCCTTTTGGCTCTTTGGAAAATGGTCATAATCCCACCCTAGCTACAAAAAGAGGCCTTCCCAGAGGCTTCTCTGAGAGAAGGAACTATGGAAAACTAGAAAATCACAGAATCAGTCAGGGTTGGAAGGCACCACAAGGATCAGCCAGCTCCAATCCCCCTGCCATGCCCAGGGACACCCTACCCTAGAGCAGGCTGCCCACAGCCTCAGCCAGCCTGGCCTGAAACACCTCCAGCCATGGGGCCTCAACCACCTCCCTGGGCAGCCCATTCCAGCCTCTCACCACTCTCATGCTCAACAACTTCCTCCTCACCCTCAGCCTGACTCTCTCCACCTCCAGCTTTGCTCCATTCCCCTCCACTCCTCTCACTCCCTGACAGCCTCAAAAGTCCCTCCCCAGCTTTTTTTGCAGCCCCCTTCAGACCCTGGAAGGCCACCAGAAGGTCACCTGGGAGCCTCCTCTTCTGCAGCCTGCACAGCCCCAACTCTTTCAGTCTGTGCTCACAGCAGAGCTGCTGCAGCCCTCTCAGCATCCTCCTGGCCCTGCTCTGGACACACTCCAGCATCTCCACAGCCCTCTTGTCCCAGGGGCTCCAGAACTGGATGCAGGAGTCCAGGTGGGGTCTCAGCAGAGCAAAGTAGAGGAGGAGAATCACCTCCCTGGATACTGAACTATGTCCAGTTAGACAACATCAGAATTAAATAATGGTTTGGAAGAGGAGCTGCCAATTTCTGTGCCCATATAAAGACCCAGTGTAATCTGAGGATGCTCTTTAAGAGCTCCTACAAAATAATATTGCTGTTAGTTTAAGCTCCATGCCACCAGAGAGTACTCCTCTGTCTTTCTCTCTCTGCTTCTCTCTGGAATCTGGTTCATCCACCACATGCTTTTTTTTTTTTGCACAGCCTGAACTTGCTTGCTAGAGGTCAAACATTGCTGCTTTTATTCCTGCCTCAGTCCTCCTGACCGAAGAAATGATAAATATTTGCTTAAAATTAAACCCATTCTGATCTGGAACTTCAGCAACAAACCAGTTCGGACCCTGCACAAGAGGGAAGGCTCCAGCATGCCTTCCCTCCCTCCTCCCACCCCTCCTCACCCTGGGATTCCAAAAAGACTCAAAGTATTTTGCACAATATTTGGAAATAAATATTGCTCATCCTTGAGCTGATAGTTTGGAGCCCAGACAGGCTCAGGGTTTATAACGGAAAGAGTGATGCAAGCTTAACGCTATGTGAGCCATGTGTTGTGACCATCCCAGGACCAGCTCCCATCCGGTCTCCTGCTTGCATGAATGGTCATTTTCTTCAAAAACTCTGCCAAGAGCTCAAGACACTCTGCTGGTTAACCCCTTCCTGAGGGGTCTGAACCCCAGCAGTGGTAGGTACTCTGCCTAGAAGGCCTAGAATGTAACAGATGATGTTTGATTGGTGTTATTCTTTAGATGGCTTTTTTTTTTCTAGTGCAAAGATTGTAGTTGAGATCAATCAGAGAGTCATAGACTCAAGCAGGTTAGAAGAGACCTCCAAGCTCAGCCAGCCCAACCTAGCACCCAGCCCTGCCCAATCAACCAGACCATGGCACTAAGTGCCCCAGCCAGGCTTGGCTTCAACACCTCCAGCCACAGCCACTCCACCACCTCCCTGGGCAGCCCATTCCAATGCCAATCACTCTCTCTGACAACAACTTCCTCCTAACATCCAGCCTAGACCTGCCCTGGCACAGCTTGAGGCTGTGTCCCCTTGTTCTGTTGCTGGTTCAAAGACTGGAATAGAGATCTGGGGAAAGAAATCATTGGATATCATCATTAACTTGGAGGAAAGGGCAGGCATGGAAAAGTCATCCATCGTTCCTGGCCCTGTCTTGGCCACAGGCCTAATAATCCTCATCGTTGTGAAAGGGAAGAATCCCAGAAGGGCAAGCAAGGGAAGAGGGAGCTACTGAGCAAGCTGATGTATAAAGAGAATGTATTCCCTGCTTCTGCACTGTCAGCTTGCTTACCTGTTTGACTCGTGAGAGTAGAATAATGCCAAGGTGTTCTGGGCTACAAGTGCAGCTCCCCGCAGATGGGGACTTGCCTGGAGTTTGAGCAGTTACCTAGGAGGAGCATCCTGTAGCTGAACACTGAGCTTCCCATGGGACCGTGCCCCAACCACCAGCTCCGTCTGAGGCTTTCCCTGCCTGTGGCTTCACCCTGGCTGGTAGCACGCAAGACCAAGTGTGTCTAAGTGAACCACAGAGAGAGAACTGGGTGAGAAATGCCCCAGCACAATCCCCTCTCCTGGCTCTCCTCTCTGTTCCATCCCACCCCACCTTGAGTGCAGCTGGTGGTTTTCCCACAGCAGAGTCTACTGTGAAGGCTGGGGAGGCAAGGCAAGGCAAGGCAAGGCAAGGCAGCACTGGTTTCAGGGAGCAGTGTCACAAGTGGAGGGCTGTGGCACTCCCAGCCGGGCACATGCTCATGCCAAGGTACCAGTTAGGCTTTATAAATAGCTGTGAGCAGATGTTCAGCTGGCAAGTGCCGGTTGAAGCCATTACAGCTCGCAGATGCTTGGTGTGGCCCTCCAGCCAAGGATTGCCTCTCCCACAGCTCTGCTGGCAGTCAGCTCTGCTTCAAGCGAAAGTCATCTGGATTAGCTCATACCACCTGGATCAGCTGCTTGAGTGGTGCCAGCTGACTCAACACCGCAGCAGACTGGGGAGCACTCGCATATACCTTTGGGTTGGTAGCAACCAGGGGTCAGGCTTCTTCCAGGTAGCACAGCAGGGTCTGGAGAAGTGTATTTTGCCCTGGTCTGACCTACAGGTGCACTCAGAAGGACGATGTGCATGTTCTGGGTGCTCAGAAGTGCAGGCAGCCAGGAGATTTTGTTAAGCCACCAGCTCCCTAATGGCTCCTAGAACCTCTCTTCTCTCAGCCTCTTTAGTCTGGGTGGTAATTCTTGATCAGGAGCTGCCCTTTTACCGTGACTTGTGTAGCATCCAGCAGAGTGGACGACCACTATCAGTCTGCAATGGCAAAGCTAAGAGGAGACGAGCAGGCACATTTGCAGGGAGGTCACCTGGAGTTCATCCGGGGCACGGAGCACACATACCGCAGCTGGTCCGAACGTGATTCAGCGCCTTTGACTTGCAAGGTGCCACAGAAAAAAAGGAGCTTGGTCACATCTCCCCATTTCTTTTCTGTGCCTCAGACATCCAGCACTACGTTCACAGGCACACAAAGAGCGAGCAGATCGATGATGTGAGCATATGGCTTTTCTCATGCTACGCTGGCACACGTACGGTAAGATACACACAGATGTGGGGAAGTCACTGATGATTCCCATCGAAGTTGTGAAGTGCAAGAGCACACAGAGAAACCCCCTCCCCACAGGATGGAACAGATCAGCTAGGCACACTGTAAGGTGTGAGTGATCTGGTGCTGTCTCTCTCTTTTTGTTTTTTTGGCCTGTTGAGCCTCTAGCAAAATTGGTATCACTTGTCCCCTGGCTGGACTCAGCAATACAGCTCCTGGTTCCCAGCCTCTGTAGTACTGAGGTTTTGCTTTGTTAAACTTGGAAGCCACTTTTAATGAGCACAAAAATGAAAATAAACCTTGAGAAAATCGAACTCTGGGTCACAAAAGCAGAGAGATGATTGGCAGATAAGGAGGAAAGGGAGGCAAATGATGTGATTAGCCTCTTTCTGATTCACCCATTCACCTGCGGGAGCCCTGACTTGTGATAAATCAAATATGGTATCAGAATGGATGCTGGGGGCAAAGCAAAATGTAAACCTGCACACACAAAAGAAAGAGATCCTATCTGTGCTGATGAATTCCCTGGGAGAGAGCTGGGGAGCCTTAGCCAAGCCTCACAAAGCAGTGAGCTCCTGACCTGCGTCCAAGAAGCATGAGTATATGTTGACTTGCCTGGCACTGTTTGCAAGCTGGAGCCCTTCTGTGAGATATTAGCTGCTGCCTCAGTGCCTTGAGGAAACCTCAAGTGGCTCAAGCTGGCCTTAAAGATTAATATAGGTGCAGAATAATTTCTTCACTTTGACACATGTGGCAGAGAGAGAAGGTGGTGCTAAGACACTAAGCAAGGAGCAAAGGAAACTGCTTTGCACAGGTGACATGAAAGCCAGCGACTTGCTCGCCAGCACAGCCTGCATTAGATCATTCCTCTCCCAGTTTGGAACTCTTGCATATTCAGTGTCTCCAGTTACAGGTCTGCCTGACCCACAGACTGAAGGAACAGGACAGATCATTGTGTCACATACAGCCTGGTGGGTTTTTTGCCATGAGCACTGCCCACTGGCTTACATGGTTCCCTGCTGTCACCGCTGCATGAAGGATGGGACTCCTTGGGGCACCCTTCTGTGTGCACAGAATCCCTCCTGCTCAGGGAGTCTTCCATAAATGGGTTACTACACAAGAAAGAAACTCAACTTGCATATTCTGCCTCAGACCCGTCAAGTCAGATGGTCCTTGCTCCTGAAGGCTCTTCCCTTGCTGTAAATCTAAAAAGCAAAACAAGAAAAAAAAAATCCAGGATTGCTCTGAAGCCACCTCCTGAAAGTCATCAAATTAGCCTTACCATTTTTTCCATGGAGAACATTTCTACTCAGTCTCCAAAAGGGAGGAGGGCTGGAATTTACAGTCCAGTGAAGTCTTCTGATTTTAGTCACAGGAAGAAACAAAGCAATTAACAGTAGAGCAACTTTCCCCAGATCTACTTCCCAAGGACCTTTGACCATTGTACTACTTGAGAATGAGCTCCTTGGAGAAGACAAGATGTTCAGGTTGTGGACACATGTTCTCTGTTTGGGGCCACTTAAGAGTAGCTGCTTGTATAATGTTCCCTAACTTTTTTCCTAATCTGATTGGCCCAAGTTTGCAAAGAACTCATTATTTAAGCGGTTAACTAATCCAGCTTGGTGTGGCTGAAAGGGGTAAGGGAGCGTGCAGTGGGAGAAGCTGTTGGCAGGAGAGGTGTGACAAGTACAAGGGGAAGTGATTTCTCCCATCAGCACAGCCACTGTCAAAGGGCATATCTGTCTGCACCATTAATCTCCACTGAGATTGTCAATGGGGTACCGTGGGGGGAAGCTGTTCCCTCCTGTGAAAGCCAGCAGGTTATCTGTTGTGGCTTCTGGCACTAAGTACAAGGCAGAGTTTGTAGCCCAAGAATGCTCTCAGGCAGCCTATCTACCTCTGCTTCCAAACGAGAGCACAGAAAAGAATCTGGGGACATGGTTGAACTGGGGATAAGCTTCCAAGATAGCCTTGGCCTCTTGGGATCTCAGAGTCTGGCCCCAGGGGGCCATCTGCCCTCCAGAAACTGGACTTAACGTAGATTTCAGCACACACAAAGCAGCCCCCCAGCCCTCAACCCTCCTGGTGACAACTGCAGGAGAAATGATCCTGTTTGTGCCATGGCACGTAGCATTGACATGACTGTCCCAGGACAGCTTGCCAGCTCAGAAGGAGAGCTGAGCTTGTGGTGAGGATGGGCACCTGCTGACTCTCTGCACGAGTTCTGGAGCCTATCCCTGGGGGAGCAGCCAATGTCCGCCTCTGCAGTTGCTCTTCTGAAAATGAAACAAAGCTGCTGGAGCTTTTGGCCTAGCTCTTTTCACGAGCAATAAATCCACAGTGAAAGCAGCAGAAACAAAGCTCTGCTAAAGCTGCTTTACTTTGCAACCTCAAAGAGAGAAAAGAGGAGGCCGAGCTTGAAGAAAGGTTTCTGCTGGAAATGGTAGGAAAATGCCCTGCAAGAATTCTTCCTAGGGATGCAGAGCTTGAAGGCAACAGAAAGGCTGCAGATCTCCAAAAAAATAGCCTCTTAGACAACAAATTGATGGCAATAACTCACATGGCATGTGGCTGGAACATCCTCACAGTACAAGATCTTCAGGGGTTTGCCACAAATCACCCTCTATACGGGAGAGGAGACCGAAGGACTGAACACAAACCAAAACTGTACACAGCTGGGTTTTTTTGGGGGGTATAACAAATCAGTTACCAGCCCTGGAGCAGAGCACAGCAGAGCACAGGTTTCTGAAGTGCAGCTCGCTGCATGACTCGCAGCCTGCCCCTCCCTCTGATGTGAGCGCGGAAGTCCAGCCGCTATCAAGCAGTGCTCTGCCCAGGCCACTTCTGCTCTAAGGAACAGTGGAGTTCTACACCATTAGGCACATGAATTTGTCACGTTAGCCTCAGCCCGGGCAGCCTGTCCCCTTGGTACTGCCTGCTGCCCCAAGAACTTAGTGCCTTAATTAGGACTTGTTCAGAGATCCCTGGCTTGCCTTTCTGTTGCTGGGTGGAGACATGCCACGAGCTAGGGTTTCTTTTTGGGTTTGAAATGCTCTCCTCTTTCTTTCCAGCCCAATTGCAACAATGCCTGTTTCATGTTGTTCCACAGGGCTTCCCTTTGCAAAGAAAACTCATCAGCCTAGCTAATAGAATCACTCAGCGATGCCATGTCAAAGTGTGAGTCAATGAATAACCACAATCTTTTCAACACATCTCTCTGTGCAAACAGATGTTTAGAAGGAATGCAATATGTTGCAGGAAAAAAGTCAGTAAGTGATAACATCTAAGCAGTCATGGTCTGGAGCCTTATGCTATGGAGATGGGTGCTGCAGCAGTGGAGCAAAGGTGCTGTGCAGTGGAACAAATATGCTGCAGCAGTGGAGCGAATGTGCTGTAGTAATGGAGCAAAGGTGGTGCAGCAATGGAGCGAAGGTACTGCAGCAGTAGAGCGAAGGTGCTGCAGTAATGGAGAGAAGTTGCTGCAGCAATGTAGCAAAGGTGATGCAGTAATGGAGAGAAGTTGCTGCAGTAATGGAGCAAAGGTGCTGCAGCAATGGAGCAAAGGTACTGCAGCAGTAGAGCGAAGGTACTGCAGTAATGGAGAAAAGTTGCTGCAGTAATGGAGCAAAGGTGCTGCAGCAGTAGAGCAAAATGGAGAGAAACTTTCTTCCTGAAAAGATGGAATTCTAAGTTGCCAGTGTCACTGTCTCTAAGGTCCTGGCCAATTTCCTCACAGCCTTCCTACAGCAGTTATGTCCTTTTCAGTTTGTGGGTTACTGGATGGCTTTTCCCATGAAGGCACTGAGTGTTAGAAACATCACAGGAGAAGGTCGTCTTATGGCACAGATGAACTGTTTGATTCCATTTATCATTCATGTCCTTCTCAGCAGTAATACACAGAATTGTGCTGGTTTGAGGCTAGCTGGAATAATTTAATGAGAAGAATCAGATGCTAGGCTGTGAAAAGGAAACAGTGCTGATGTCTACTGCACTCATAGGCTTGCTGAGATGTATAGAAACAAGAACACAAATCAGAGATAAGACAGAGCAGGAGAGTCAGTGTGTGTGTCACTGTCACAGGGGTTGCCCTGGGCTGCTTCTGTGTCACTAATCCTTCTGCTTTCTAACTCCCCTGGCTGATCCTCCAACCTCACCTTGCATATAAGGTATACTCTTGGGTAAGGCAGAGGGGTGGAAAGAAGATTGAAGGCTGGTTGGGAGCCCTTCCTGGGGACTCTGGTTTTTGGGAGGGCTGTTGTGTTCTGTATTACTTTTATCTTGTACATTGCTGTATGTAACTGTATATGTTTGTGATACAGATTGTAAATACCGTTTGTACATTGTGCTGAGCTGTAAATATAAAGCTTCATTCCTCAGCTTCCAGCTGGCTGAGTCTAGTCTGAGTGACTTCATAAGAGTTGGGGGGGCAGGTGACCCCCAAACCATCACAAGAACCCAGGCTAGAAGTCTGTACTTGCAGTGCTGTGCTTCAGAGCTTCTGCATAGCCTGAGCGTTCGTCGTCCAGCAGCCGCCGCAATCCAGCGCAGAGAAAGGATCAGTGAGCTCGCTTCCACGGTGCCCTTCTACACGTTGTGTGTCAGCAACTGAACTCAAAAGCCCCACAGGCAGCAAGAGGAAGCGAATTCCAATTCAATCCATCTAATACAGCTGCTTGCATGGCCTGAGTGCCTGAAGTGTGTGGGCATTTCAGAATGCTTGCAAGAGAGACATCTTTTCTCTTAGTATGCACTGCTGTTCCTTTCCCGTTTCACCGAGGACAGTTGAACTCTCACACTCCAGTGCTTCTCCCTACACACTTCAGTGTTTCTTCCTACCTTGGTTTTACATGTCTGAAGGGAAGGCACTGCAGGCTAGGCTAGTTCTCCAAGGCTGTTTGCAAGGTGTGGAGAGAAGTTCCTATTAGAAGGTGATTCCTCTGCCTAAACGTACATGTTTAGCCCGTTCCAAATAATTCCCTCGAGGTTCCTCCATTGGCCCTCTCATGATTTTTTACACCTTCTCCTTAATGCATCTTCCTGTTCAAGGAGCTGATATTTGTTGAATGGGATGTGGGGCTCTCTTGCTATAACATTTGCTGCTTCTAGTGTAAAAACAGATGGATACTGTGTCCAGGACATACGTATCCCTTGGGATGCCTGACATTCTGCATATCTAAGATAATGGTGAGGATAATTACTAATGAACCAAAGGAAGTTCTATAAGAGAAAGCTAAAGCAAAGGGATGTTTGTTTATGCCCAGATGGGCTTCCACAGAGTCAAACATCACACCCATGAAGCCCTGATGTGTTCATACAGCCCTATGTTAGCACATAAGAACAAAGATAAAGTGGTGCCAACATTTCCATTATGCTGCTTCAGTTGCAAAGTTTTGAAAGTCAGCCATAAATAAAAGCACTCTGGAAGACACTTTAGCAGATGGCATCCTGGGTTGGGAGTGAATCTGGATGATTTCTCTTCCCACTTACAGTTTTTGACCTTTTTTTTTTCCCTAAAAAAAAAAAAAAAGCCAAGAAAATGACTCCAGATAAACACAAGACCCAAAGCCATCATGACACAAAGGCATTACTATGGGCTACAAGACCACTCAGCAAGAGAGAAAAAATAATGAAGTGCAAATAGCTGAAGATTATCCAAGATCAGTCATTCAGGGAGGTCCAGGGTGGAGAGGGGCTAAGGCAAGACGTAGAGTGCTAAGAGCAGTGGGTTGAGACTGAGCAAGGGAAAAATCAGCTTGAGGAAAACTTTCCTATGAGTGGACCAGTATCCCAAGGCAGGAGATGGAAACCTGATTGCTTGAGTCACACAGCCCAGGACTGCCCCTTTTTCTGAAGGACTCTTGTGGTGAGCTCGTCCCGCATGGGCAGGAAGAAGCCTGTGTACCTTGGAGATTTCACTTCTCCACTTGGATGACTCAGTTCAAAGTGAAGGATGAATTTTCAGTCGATAGGTTAACTGCCTGAGCAGTGCTTGCCAGAGCACATGTCTCTCTGCTGAAAGGGGAAGGCTTCATTGCTTAGATAGTGCTAAAGTTTCAGCTGGTCTGGCATAGCAGAAACCATCAGTTGCTAAGCCACCTCTACCCACCAGTACCAAAGAAACACAGAAAACATTACCCTCTCTCCTCTGACTGTGGCAGCAATGACTCTTTATCTGAGGTCAGAAAATGCATAGGAATGGAGGAGAGGAAGATGGTTCAGTTCCTGGGAAGACCAAGAGTGCAAGACAGTCCCATACAGCATTGTAAAAAACCCAAGCTTTCAAAAGCTCCTCCATTCACCTGAACAAGTGACACCTACAGCCTTCCCTTCCCTTCACCCTGCAGCTGCCATCTGAACAAGTGACACCTACAGCCTTCCCTTCCCTTCACCCTGCAGCTGCCATGTGTGTTGTTCAGGAGGAGAATCTTCTCTGCTTGCCCAACCCAGTTCAATCCTGTCTTTTCATCGACTCACAAGTTATCAGCTCACATAGTTGCTCTTAAGTATTGAATCCAAGCCTGATTCTACCCCTGTCCTGTGACATTTTCTAGGTGCAAGGCAGAGCCTCCTTTTCTTTGAAGGCTCCACTATAGTTCAGCCAGTATGAAAACTGACCCCAGTATAGGACCTTCACTTTCCCACTCCTCTTTCATTAACAGCTTCTTGGATGGCATCTCTCCAACTGCATCTTTCCTCCCACTGGTGCTAACAACTGATGGAAACAGTTGATGATATTTTCACTGCAGGGACATACTTACTAAGTCCAGCAGTAAGCACAGAAAATGGAGACAGTTTCCTATTACACATCTATCATGTTTCCATATCAGGATGACAGTTTGGGATTTCAATAGGATCAGTGCCTGTGAACACTGGAACAGGTCACAATATAATCCAGAGCTTGGGACCCTCATATGGTACTAAGCACCTTGTTAAGCCAGCGAGCATCTCCAGAGAAGCAACTATACAAACAGACAGCAGGTGGGCCAGGATGTGTGCCATGATGCTGGCCACCTCTGTGGTGCAGGTTGAAAGGTTTGGGTCTCAAACACCTTGCCCTTGAGGATAAACCAAAGTGGTGATTTGGGTTATTCCATCTGTAGGACTAAGTTCAAAGGTGACAGGAATCAGAGAGGTTTATCCAGACCTTCTCTAAAATTTGGATCAGACTTGAGCTGTTTGCTTTCATGAGGAGAGCATCTGCAAGCCTGTTGGCCAATCTCTCAGCAGCACTGATGCACAGAGAACCCCAGTGTACAGGGCTGTCCTGACAGTTCCTCCTGCCCTTTCCTGCAGGGGAGGCTTGTTCCATGTAACACTACTTAGAGCTACATGGAAACTTCTCTCTTTTCTTCTTTGCTTTTTTTTTCTTTTTGGTGTGTCCTTTCTTTCTTTCTTTCTTTCTTTCCCTTGGCAAGGAAGCAGGAAAAGCTCTACCAAGCTAATGATTAATGCAAGGAATCACATCCTCACATATTGAACAAATAAATATAAGCTAATATAAATAGGAAAGTACTCTTGGAATTTGTAAGTCAGTGGTCTTATTATCTTGAACTCCAAAGCCAAAATTGCAGACTATGGTTTGCAGATGCTTCTCCCCCTCCTCCTCCCCCTCCTTTTCCATTTTCTGTCTCTCAAAGAGGCTTGTGGCTCTCTTACTGGGAATTGCTTCTCTGACAGAAAATTTACTCCCCTTCTCAGATGAGTTTGGCAAATGCTAGCGAGAAGATTGGTAGTAAATATTCTTTTAAAACTTTTAGAGGTTTCTGAGGGTGCATGAAAACTGTTTGGGCTGCAGTTCACCAAGCTTCCACCCCACCAGAGACCTGGGAAATGCTTCACCACATTTCTTTCTCTGCAGCTAATCCTCCATTCCCAGGATGCTCCAGGCACCGCTTTCTCCTGAAAAGTTTCACACGTGAAAAGGGGGCAAAAAGATCATTTTTACCTCCTTTTTTTCATCTGGTTGTCATCCTGGGCATTTAGGTGCTCAGCTCTCCAGGTCAGGCAGATGAAGGGGTTTGGTTGAGGTCATTGATAAGCTGTCCCAAGAAGACTTTTCTAACGTGCAAGTTTAGGTTGTTGGTTTATTTTATTTCCCTGAGTCGAGTCCTCAGTTCTGGGCCAGTGCAAGAGAAGCAGAAGTTCCTGTGGCAGCCTTCAGTAGGGAAAAAGACTGAATTTTCAAGTGGCAGCTCTATTGTCTTTCATCTTGACTCCATTTGCTTTAGGAAGGGACACTCTGAGGAACCTGTTCCTGCTTTAGGGCTCACGAGGCTGAATTCATGTGCCAAAATCCTTATTATCAAAACTTTTCCACTGGATTAAGAGTAATTCCCCCAGAATTACTCATAAAAAAACCTAAAAAGAAAGGCCCACAAAGCATTGATTACTCAGCAGAGAAGTATTGTCCAAGAGCTCCTCTGCATTAGAGGCTTTCATTAAATTCTTCTCCCCCATTTGCTGCTTTGGCTCTGTGCACTCCCCCATGGTAAGAAGGACCTTTGGTTGCAAGTCCCTCCAGGATCTCACATGCAATGAACAGATAGGTGTCAGTAGTACAGTTTGCAGTCTCCTATTAGAGATCTCAGCTGAGAGGCCATGAAAACCACAGGCCAAAGCTGAAAACCATAAATTAAATGTTGAGTTGGTTTCAAAGTTCAAAAGAGAAGGAAAACAAAAAAAAACATTGCTAATTCCCAATGTTTCTACTGATTCAGGATCCAAACAAATGGAAGTCATCTGGGTGGAGGCAATCCCAAGCACAAATCCAGGCTGGGCAGTGAGTGGCTGAAGAGCAGCCCTGAGGAGAGGGACCTGGGGGTGCTGCTGAACAAGAAGCCCAACTGGAGCCAGCAGTGTGCACTTGCAGCCCAGAGAGCCAAGCAGAAGTGTGGGCAGCAGGGCCAGGGAGGTGATTCTCCTCCTCTGCTCTGCTCTGCTCTGCTCTGCTGAGACCCCACCTGGAGTCCTGCATCCAGCTGTGGAGCCCCTGGGACAAGAGGGATGTGGAGATGCTGGAGAGTGTCCAGAGCAGGGCCAGGAGGATGCTCAGAGGGCTGCAGCAGCTCTGCTGTGAGCACAGACTGAAAGAGTTGGGGCTGTGCAGGCTGGAGAAGAGGAGGCTCCCAGGTGACCTTCTTGTGGCCTTCCAGGATCTGAAGGGGGCTACAAAAAAGCTGGGGAGGGACTTTTTAGGCTGTCAGGGAGTGGCAGGACTGGGGGGAATGGAGCAAAGCTGGAGGTGGGGAGAGTGAGGCTGGAGGTGAGGAGGAAGTTGTTGAGCATGAGAGTGGTGAGAGGCTGGAATGGGTTGCCCAGGGAGGTGGTTGAGGCCCCATGGCTGGAGGTGTTTAAGGCCAGGCTGGCTGAGGCTGTGGGCAGCCTGCTCTAGGGTAGGGTGTCCCTGGGCATGGCAGGGGGGTTGGCACTGGCTGCTCCTTGTGGTCCCTTCCAGCACCAACTGGTTCTGTGGTTCTATGTTTCTAAGTTTCTTTCTGACAGGGAGAGGTGTCCAGGCATAAAGCCTGGACCTGGGCACACTTTTGTGTTGCATGAGGGTTTGTAGCCAGACCTCCACTCCACAGCCGGCCCTGAGCCAGTACTCACAAAGCAGAGTGGGACTCCTCTTTGATTGTTAATGGAGGCCAGAAGCTAGAGCAGAGCTGAACAAAGCCATGGCAATATTAGGGGCCAAACAGGACACCCCACAGTGAATAATGATGCCAAGGGGCAGGGAACAACATTTTGAGGTCACAAATGATTCACATTCAAGGAATACTCAGGGGCCCACTTCTGCCAGGGACCGAACATTTTGTTCTTCACAGCTGAGCCAGGGTCTTCAAGGAAGGCCCAGATCTTCCACCTTCTGATGGGAACTCTGCTCTGAGTTCAGCAGAGCTCTGCTCGGACTTCCAGCACTGGAAGTTTTCCCCGGCAGTAGTTTTGCTAATTAGGTCATTTTTCTACCCTTCCCTCCGAGCCCTCTCCCACAAGTACTCCATCTGCTCTAAGAGCCTGGGCTGCTGGAGTTGGGCACATAATCAATTTACCATCCCCAAGCTTGGCTGACTTTGATAAAGAGGATTTAGGGGGTTAATTTGAGCCCTCATATTTCTGAGGGGACGCTATACTTAGGAAACCTTCTGCATTGCGCTTCAGCGCGGATTAGTTGTTCTGCTTCCCATAAAACCTTATGTCTGCCAGCTTGCCCAGGATTAGAACTAACATGGAGTGTGTAGATCCCATTGCCACAAATAGAGCTTCTGCAACAGGCCTGCTTGGCTTGGGATAGGAGCCAAAGTTATAAATATTGAGGGCCTGATTTTTCAGCCCACCACAGTTGCAGAGTGTATATATATATGTGTGTGTGTGTGTGTATATACATACATAGATATGTGCTTATGTGTGTGGTACTCCACACCCATGCTCACCCTGAATGCACACCAGCAAACTTCCCCTGCTGTCCTTGGAAACGTCGTGTGCCAGAGCAGAGCCACACTGCTATCAGCTGTGATCTGCAGCACAAAACAAATCAGAACTTTTGTCCTCAGATCTTGGTATTTTTAGCTCTCAGAGGACTCGTCTCTCTTCTCCAAGGACATGTCTCTCTCCCCAAGGACACATCTCTCTGTGGAATGGCTTTATGAGACTCTCACAAGGAAAGATTACCTGGAGACCTGCTCATGAAGGGAGACTTTTCCACTGAGCGCTGTGCAACTGTGCTGCCTGCTTTCCCTGAAGGGAAGGTCCTCCTGGGGAATACAAAAGGCCAGTGTCAGTCAGACCAGCCAGCTTGTTTCTCAAAACCTGTTGTATCTTTCTCTGGCTTGTTTGCAGTCCTTGATTAAATCTTGAAAGGGGCACAGCTGTTGCTGGTACTAACTGCCAACCTCCTCTCTAAATGAGCAACACTAATTCTGTGTTGGGTATGCTGCTGCTGACGGAAGATGGTGAGCGGGCTGCTTGCCAGCAGAGGTGCGCAGGCGTGGAGGCTGCTGGCGCAAGCACACTGCAGCGTGTCGTGAAGAAGCCAGTCTGGGAGCTAGAAGAACTGTAAGGGCTGCGAGGTACTGCTGGTCATAGGCTGTGATCTAGCTACACTTAGCTGGAAAACG
The DNA here is from genome assembly GCA_013400475.1 of Tricholaema leucomelas. Taxonomy (NCBI): domain Eukaryota; kingdom Metazoa; phylum Chordata; class Aves; order Piciformes; family Lybiidae; genus Tricholaema lacrymosa; species Tricholaema leucomelas. The sequence continues at coordinate 70,733 of WAAF01015094.1, forward strand.
ATCCTGGAAGATTCAGCGTTGAAGAGAGAGCAGGGAAAACCAACAGGGAGAGGTTTATAACCTCCATCTTTGACACTCTCCAAGCCCAGTCTCTACTCCGCACGGCTGTAGGGAGGCAAAGACACACAGGTGCCGTGAAGCAGAATTACTCCTCCCCCTCCTTGAATTTCCACTATTCCAAACAGGATGAGGATGAAAAAATCACCTCCACTCTCCTGTTCCTAAATCCTTGGAAGGAAGGAAATGAAGACAACACACATAAAGAAGTAGCCAGCCCAGAAAGTTACTGTAATCAGAGTCAGAAGGTTCTCTTTTCCCAGCCTCTCCTTCTCTAGCAGCCTACGTCAGTCCAAAAGCCCTGCTGTTGCAAAGTGCCAGGCAGAGATGGAAGGCTGTGAAGACAAACCCTTTTTCCTCGGTGGCAAGACTTGAAAACCTCAGAGCAAGCTCAGAAGACCTCAGTGGAGGCTGCCATGTAGATAGGTCAGAGCAAAACCAACTATGCCTAACACTGAAAGCTTTTGAGTGTAAGAGGCTGTTCCACAAATCTGCATTAAATCTGCCCACTTCTCGCTGTGTGGGTCACCCTCCTGCCAAGTCTGCCTTGTAAATCAGGAGCAAAAGCTCTCCTCCAGGCTTGGTGCCATGCAGTGAAAACACATGTCTTGTCTGTAGGTTGTTGTGCAGAAAGTAGAGCCTCTTCTTTTCCATGGGAACAGGCCCCTGGCAATCAAATCCTGTCTTCCTGAGACGCTTCTCGGGCATCTCATCACGTAGTTGCTGAGGATTTCGTATGTCTGCCTTTACCTTCCCCAACCTCCTGTGAGGCTGGGGGGTGCTGCTGGTTTTCCTTCCACACAGATATGCTTTTTTGAACGGTTTTCCTCCAAAACCACTCCAAGGATTTCCACTAACACTGCTCACCTTGGATTTCTGAGGTGAAAAGGCAGATTGACCTGACGCCCCCAGAGTCCCTCCCGTTCTGTGTTTTGAAACATTACACAGATGTAGCTATATTTAACTTCTCTTCAATAGAAGCAATACTTTTCTCTTCTCTCCACCTTTACACAAACTCTGTAAATTACATAAAAAGGCTTGTTTTGGACTGGGTGCAGTATTTATATTTGACCTCCCAATAACATCGACTACTTTCTGTTGCTGTTGCCATGCTGGAAACCTTTCAGGCGAAACCCAGTCCACATATTTTTCATGTAGGTTCTTAAGCTTGTCCCTTTTTTCGTTTGTTTGTTTCATCACCACCAATTATATCAGCAGAGATTGTGGAATAGGTGATTTAAATTCCTTGCCTAAGGTCACACAGGCAGCTGGTGACAGAGAACTGCCTGGAGATCTCCCAGTCCTGGGGCACTGCAGCAAAGTGCACGAACTGGGGCTCACCCTTCTCCTCAATGCCTCTCTAGCCAGAGAGGTTTTCTTCTGCAAACCAAGTGCAGTTCTTTTCAGAAGTCACCCAACGAACTGGACTGCAAGAACTGAGGCCACGGAGCTCTCATGTGTTCAGATATTCTTTCTTTTCTTCCCCCCAGCTTTGGCAATAATCTTTGACAGTTAGGACACACTTTCTCTCTCTCTCTCTCCCTCTCCCCTTCCCCACTTATTTTCTGATTGTGCTTTTTTCCCTTTTCCCCACTGGGATCTGGAAGCTTTCTGATCTGAGAAGCATATTTTGTCTCCTGTTAGGAAAGGGCAGAGGTCTGGCAAGCTTGGCTTTGCCCTCTGCCCTGTCAGTGAAAGCTCCTGCACTTCCGATGTAGCCTTAGCAGGAGCCCTGGGGATTGTTGCTGCACGTGGAGCAGGCAGGCCTGGATCCAGGATCCACAGAGGAGAAACCCACAGCCTCACTGCTCTCTGTGTGCCTACATATCTTGCTGTGGCTGGAGCCAGCGCAGCTGCAGGTGGCAGGACACAATCCCGAGCTGAAGAGGGACAGGGATCTGCTGGAGAGGGTCCAGCAGAGGGCTAGGAGGATGATGAGGGGACTGTAGGGCATGGCTGATGAGGAGAGGCTGAGGGACCTGGGGCTGTTTAGTCTGGAGAAGAGAAGACTGAGAGGGGATTTGATCAATGTTTATAAATACCTGAGGGCTGGGGGTTAGGAGAGGGGGACAGGCTCTGCTCACTGCTCCCTGGAGCAATGGGTGCAAGCTGCTGCACAGGAGGTTCCAGCTCAACACAAGGAGGAACTTCTTTACTGTAAGTGTTCCAGAGCCCTGGCACAGGCTGCCCAGAGAGGCTGTGGAGTCTCCTTCTCTGGAGCCTTTCAAGGCCTGTCTGGATGTGTTGCTCTGTGATCTGTGTTAGATAGGATTGTCCTGCTCTGGCAGGGGGTTGGACTGGATGATCTCCTTGGGTCCCTTCCAACTCCTGACATCCTGTGAGCCTGTGATCCTGTGGCCATGCTTCCACTTTGTAGCTGCTCTGTTCAGTCACCCTGCCGAATTTTCCCACCTTCAGAGGGAAGCTGAACTCTTTGTCAGAGCTGGGAAATCCCCAGAATGGCCTTAAACCACGTTCTGCAAAGCACAGTTGACACTCTGCAGTGTGCTCGGTTCATGCCCACACGTGCACACAGCAGCCTGCTGCTCAGCCCTCCCTGGGGACAGCCATGAGAGTTTATCTCACAGTAGCTCCCATATGGAGATCTAAAAATGGCTCTCAGAGCCCCTCTGAGGCTTCAGTTCCTCCTTCTGGGCCAATGCCAGCACCCCTTGAAAGCAGCCAAAGATGTAGAAACATAAAATCATAGACTCAAGCAGGTTGGAAGAGAGCTCCAAGCTCATCCAGCCCAACCTAGCACCCAGCCCTGGCCAATCAACCAGACCATGGCACTAAGTGCCCCAGCCAGACCTAACATCCAGCCTAGACCTCCCCTGGCACAGCTTGAGGCTGTGTCCCCTTCTTCTGTTGCTGGGTGCCTGGCAGCAGAGCCCAACCCCACCTGGCTACAGCCTCCCTGCAGGGAGCTGCAGACAGCAATGAGCTCTGCCCTGAGCCTCCTCTTCTGCAGGCTGCACACCCCCAGCCCTCTCCTCACAGGGCTGTGCTCCAGGCCCCTCACCAGCCTTGCTGCCCTTCCCTCGACACCTTCCAGCACCTCAACATCTCTCTTGAATTCAGGAGCCCAGAACTGGACACAGCACTCAAGGGGTGGCCTGAGCAGTGCTGAGCACAGGGGCAGAAGAACCTCCCTTGTCCTGCTGCCCACACTGCTCCTGAGCCAGCCCAGGATGCCATTGGCTCTGCTGCCCACCTGGGCACGCTGCTGGCTCCTCTTCAGCTCCTCTCTCCCAGCACCCCCAGCTCCCTTTCTGCCTGGCTGCTCTCAGCCACTCTGTCCCCAACCTGTGGTCCTGCTTGGGGTTGTTGAGGCCAAAGTGTAGCAGCCTGCACTTGGCCTTGTTCAGTCTCATCCCATTGGCCTCTGCCCATCCATTCATATGCATTTCCTTGGGCTAAACCAAGTCCCTCTGTGTCATTTTGCACCTTGTTCACTCACTGCAGTCTGAGCTGGACTGGCTCAATAGGCTGTGAGGATGAGACAGGTAACTCACCTCCTCTCCCAGGTGTCTGAGGGGAAGGTTTGCAAGCCTTTGCTGGAAAGCACTAGTGCCCAGTTGGTCTGCCTTCTTGACGTGATCAGATACTTCAGAGGTCTGGTGGAAGTCACAGGTAAGCATGGTTCCTTGAGACCCTGGAGGTGTGTTGCAAGGAGACCTGTTGCCTGTCTCCCCAGCTGAGCTGCCCATCTTCCTTCCTGCTCTCAGGAAGGGCTGAAGGCTGCCCTGTACCTCTGCCAAACACTGAGTATAGCCATGGCACAGGGCTGGCTTGCCTTTCTGCCTCCCTCTGTGTGCATCTTCTGGTGGAGCATCACGGAGTCTGTGCCATTAGAGCAAGCTGGGGGGACACAGGTGGGAATGGTACCACTCACTGACCCCTGCTCAGTGACTCACAAAGGTGCAAGCTCAAGACGTGGGTGCTGACAGCAGTCAGTGCTGTTTGCCTGCTGAAGCTGTGGGCTTCCAAGTGCTGTGAGGGAGATGTCTGAGGAGCACTAAATCACCTGGCTGGGCTAAGAAGCAGATGGGAACCATGTGGCCCTGTGAGCCATGTAACAGTGCTTTGAAGTTTTCTGCACAGCTTCAGGCACCAGGACTCTGTGCACCACTGGTTCTGACTGGCAGAAACATTTCAGATGCCCTGACAGGTTCAGTAAGAAGCTCAGGCCCCACAGTGTCCCACCGCCTGTAAATTCTGGCTGCCTCTGATTTGGCACAGGCTTTCCTGCACCAGACACTTTGCAGACCTCCTCTGCTTTGCTCTGGTTTTGTGCCTTGAAAAGAAATGTTCTGGAGAGGCAGTTGTGTAAGTGGGGTTGGTCTGAGGAGAGGCAGTGCTTTAGCAGAGACGTGGGGCAAACCTTTCCCCAACAAAAGGCTGGGAAGCAATGCCATATGCATCCCTGGGATGGATGGAAGTGCTTTCCCAGCTGTGCTCACCTCACCTGGATGCTGCCTAAAGATTCAGTTGAGGAGAGAGCCAAGGTTTAATGAGAGGAGCACTGTGGGTTGCCAGCTGGGTCAGGAACTGTTCCCATGGTCACCCAGAGTTTACAGGACAAAGCAAGAGATACACATTTGCTGCATGTGTCTGAGAACAGGAAACATGTCGAGCCGGGAGGAAGGGGCAGGGGGAAAGAAAGGGTGCTCAGGAAAGCGTTTGGCTTTGGGTTGAGGTAGCAGAATGCCCGAGACAAAGGTGGTACAACTCCGCCTCGCACCGGTGTGAATGTGTAGGACCATGCTCCCGGGGCTGAAGGAGACATGGCATGTGAGGGTGCCCACAAGGCTAGGGGAGGGGATATTTACGCTTCAAGACTCCGCGGGGGCAGGTGGAAGCGCTTAGCACCCTGCCTGAGCCCAAAGGAAGGTTGCTCCATAAATCACCAAGTGCTAGCACAACCCCCCCCCGTTCCTGTGATAAGGATAGGGGAGCTCAGAACAAAGGGCAGTGCATTGTCCAAAGGCATGCAGCAAGTAGACCTCAGCCAAGAGCTGACCATTTTCTGAATCCTCTTTCCAAAAAGCTACGTTTTTAATAGGAAGGTTGTGCCCTACAAGCCTGCACCCACACCTCCCTAATCCGTGTTACTTAGATGTGTGGACTGAGCTGTCCTACTTTGTCCTCTTCTCTCTGGAGAACTGTTCACCCAGGGCTGCAGAGAGATTCTAGCCCTGTCCTCCACGGGGATTTCTCCTGCCTCTGCAGTGAAATTTCAAGGATTCACTTGCCCTCTGGCCAAAGGTTTGGACACCTGCCTGAAGTACTGAGAGGCACCGGCTGGGATTTCCCCAGCAGCCCGCAGGAGTCAGGAGCCCAGCAAGGGAGCCAGCAAGGGAGCAGTGCCTCAGGTTGTCAGGCTTCCTTCAAACCCTTCATGAAGAAGCCAAAAGCTGCCCATACCAGGTGTCTTGCTGGCTCCAGCACCCCCAGATCCCACTCTGTGATGCCTGAAGGGATGCAGAAGCCATTGCTGCTGCTGGCAGGCATCTGAAAACTGCTGTCCCCAGCCTGTCTGCAGATGTTCTTGGACCTCTCCAGACTGGTTGAGTTTGTTGGGGTTTGGTGTGGTTTACACGGATTCCTTGGGAAAGTTTCTCACACTAACTTGCCCCTAAGTTCTCATGTAGAGAGAAATAAACTCTGGCATTACACTTGTCCAGAAGCTTTAAGCTAAACTAAAAGCCAGTAGCTGCTTTTTCTTTCCTCTCTCTTTTCTTTTCTCTTTTCTTTTCTTTTCTTTTCTTTTCTTTTCTTTTCTTTTCTTTTCTTTTCTTTTCTTTTCTTTTCTTTTCTTTTCTTTTCTTTTCTTTTCTTTTCTNCTTTCTTTCTTTCTTTCTTTCTTCCTTTCTTTCTTTCTTTCTTTCCCTTCCTTCCTTCCTTCCTTCCTTCCTTCCTTCCTTCCTTCCTTCCTTCCTTCATTCCCTTCTTTCCTTCCTTCTTTCTCTCCTCTCCTTCTTCCTCTCTCTCTCCCAAAAGATAAATAAACTGAAAGGCACCAGTCCAGGCACTGGTTTTAATTTCAGGGAGGATAAAAAAGCAGCTGAAAACACTGCCATTTTTCTTTCCTTCATGAGACTTGCAGCTCAAAGTGACCGAAAATGATTGCATTCTTTGACAATGAGCAGGACTTTATCCTCCAGGCATCCAGAAGAGGAACTTTTATAGGCCATCCTGAATTAAAACCCTGACTTGCAGGTTTGAATTTGATCCTAAGAACTGTCTAATGGTTAGACTATCCATTCCCCACACAACCACCTAGCACACCCTTTTTACTTTAACATCAGCTTTGCTGCAGAAATAGCTAGAAATGAAATCTGGAGAAAGAGACAGGAACCTTCCCTGGAGCCAATCTGCAGGCTTTGAGGGAGAAGAGACTCATAAAGAAGCTCTTTGGGTCCATCTCTAAAATTAAATGCCATAAACTGCTGACACATATGGAAGAATTTACACCCAAAAGTTTTGGCCCAGGATGTTTTTTTCTTTTTCTGTTTGTTATTTTTCATTTGTAAGTGGCTTGCAGCTGATACATCTATGCCAGTAAGTGAGAGCAGACTGAGTCACTGTTTTATATAGATCTGTCCATAAACTCATGGAACTGACTCTTGGAATGTCTTGCCAAGCAGGAGGAAAGTTCAGGGTAAGGTAGGAAGGGCTGATGAAGTAAAGGGCAGGGGATTCTCCAGCTTTTCCCATCCCTTTGCAGAGACTTTGTGCCGGGGGCTTGACTCTCAGATGATCGCCAGGGAGGCGGCGCCAGGAATGCTCCCCATGGGCTTGTGCCAAACGCAGGTTGACAGCGGCCGTGCTAGATGCGGCGGCAGCAGAAAGGAGGCTTCGGTCAGTTTTGCAGCATCTGATAGGAGTTTTCTGGGCTTGGGAGCGTAGAGGTTGGCTCTTGTTGAGTGCACAGCCACACGGCTGCCCTCCGTCTGCTTGTTGTGCTCAGGCTCCAAACACAGCCACTGAACATGCTGTGTCACCTCTTTAAACCAGGGCTCAGTCCTGCTTATTCCCAAAGAGGGCTTTCCCAGGATTTTGCATCAGGGAACAAGCCAGAGGCATCCCTTGGCTTTTCAGCTCTGGCCACCTGCAGCTCCTGGGCATCACCCCACATTGTCTTACTGATGAGGGGGCCGGGTAGGGATGATGGCATTTCTGTCCCCAAAACAGGATGTGCTGAGCTCCCAGAGTAGAACTTATGTCTATTTCATAGGAAGGCTTGGTCAAGTCTTGTACAGCATGTTTGGTTGGCCAGGTTGAACTCCATGGTGGTAAAAACCAAGGCAGAACTGCCAGTAATTGCAGCTTTGGCAGTGACACCAACAGCAATGGAGACAGGTTTGATAAGGACACATCTCCCTTACAATAGCTTCCAAATATGCTTTTTTGCCCTCAGCTTTACAAGGCAAGAGGGGATGCAGTGGGCTGGCAGTGCACTTAGGCAGGACTCTCTCTTGCCCCTCTCTTATTTCCTGGCCTTTTTTGCAGGGTTGTGTGTGGGTTGTTGTAGGTAGGAATCCATCAACCCACAATAAGATCTCATCTGCTCTGGTGACACAACTTCCAGTTTGCTGTGGACTGAAGCACTCCTTCAAATCCGTTGTGTTAAAGGAAAATACAGTAAACTTGATGGGGAAACGGTCTGAAGATCAGGTCTCTGCTGAGACTCTGAGTTGGGTAAAAGAGCTGCAGGTACAATTCAGTGACTTAAAGGGGGCTGTGTTTTTTCCCCCTTTTGAGCTGCCTGGCTCTGATTATTCCCACAGGGAGGCAGGGAGTGCTCACTGCTGCTGCCAGCAAGGCTGCTCAGGCTTTGTGAAGGCAAAGCACCATGCCAGCTGCCCACCACGGAAGAGGTCTAGTCCCAGACAGAAGATGGCATTGCTAAGTGCCTTAGGTGGGCATCAGCTCGGCCTGTAGCACATGGCATGTGTGCTCTGAGGACTGGAAGAGGTGCAGACTTACACGCTGCTGGCCCCTGACAGCGTTCGGCAGGAGGCAAGTAAGGGTGCACACAGCTGAACTGCTCTGGAAGCCACAGCCTTCAGAGGCAGGCTTGACATATGCCGTGGGCCTTTTCCTATCCTCCTGTGTCCCTGCTGCTGCTTGCTTGCACAGTCCTGCACAAAACAGAGTGGACGAAGGTGGATCCAAAGCTAAACCCATATCCCTGTCCTGAAAAGAGAGAAGCTTTGCTTGCAAGTTACCAAAGTAACCAAGAAAGCAACCTCCTGACACTGCTGTGAGTCCTCATCTGGTTTTATAGCCATTTGGCAAGGTCCTTCCCACCAAATGATATTACCAGAGCCTGTGAGCAAAGCCCTTCTAATGAGGAAAACTCCTGCTTTCTGTAACTGCTAATGTAATAAGTGGCAATTTTATGGCTAAATCAGAAGACAGGGGAGAGAGAGAAGCAGAAAACCTTTCGATTCTAAAATGCAGCCAAAGAAATCTGCAGGAATCTGCTGCTGCCAATTCTTTTAACAGCTCCAACCTGTTTCCCCAGCAGAAGGAAAAAAATCAAAATGCCCCCTCTGGCCCCTCCTTCCCCGTCCTTTGGGAAGAGAGGGGTTTGGATTAGCTCTTCAGAGTGAAAACAAACACATCAGGGCTTTTATAGAGCCAAGCTGTTCCTGTGTCTTGAGAGCGGAGCGAGAAAAGATCTAACAGGTGCTGCGTGATTTTATATGGCAGCATCGCAAGAGGCGCTGGTCCTGGCTCATGAAAGGAGCCTTTCTTTGCCCTTCAGCTGCTGCCTTGCTCTATCCCCCAAGTCCAGGAGTTTAGATTAGCAACTTATGGTGGTTATTTAAGCTCCAAGCAGCGCAGAAGGCTGAGCCTGTATCTGGCGTGTTCCTTCCCCCTGCCAAAGGTGGGTCCTGCAGTGAGGGACGTCCTCAGGGGCTCCTGCTCCATTCCATGCCACACCATGAGCGTTCCTGGGGACCCAGGTACTGCTGAAGTCAGGGCTGGAAAACTGACTTTCCAAAGCAACCCAACCTTATCAATGCCCCAAGTTCAGGTCTGCACGGAGGTAATCCTACAAAGTGGGCTGCTAAGTACTGCCCAACCCTCCTCCAAGTGCCAGGGGTGAGCTGCATTTCGTGTCACTACTCAGCAGAAGACATGCCTTCTGCAGCAACCAGCTGGCTCAGAAACACTCATGAACCCTGAGCAACTCTGGGACAAGTAATCTTTCTCCACATTAGACGGGAGGAAGACCGAGAGGGGCCAAGCAGCAGCAAAGTGGAAACACTTTCAAAACACAGTGACATATAAATGCAAGCACCAGCATCATTTCCAGGGAGTCCCCAGATGAACCCCACAGTCCTTGGCCCTGCCTCACGATGTGCTAAGCAAGGAGCTCCAGAGGCCTCTGCGTCCTCCGGAGGAGAGCTGTAGCGTGTGACCGCGTCCCCGTGACAAACAGCTACCAGGCAGAGGTGACGCAGTGGGGATGGAAGAGGTCGAATCACAGCTATTTTAGAGGCTCTGTTGAGAGAAGCTCTTGAACTGAGCCACACTAGGGGCTGGCTTTTTATTGTCTTGTTGCTCTTGCCATAAAAATAACCTTCAAATTAGCCACAGCTGTTAGCAGGTTTCATCGTTACGATTTTGTTTGGTTTCTGGGAGGAAGGAAATAAGCCACTTTCTCCCCCTCTTTTCTCCCTCTGCTTCAAACCCCACACACATACACCACCGTGGCTAGACCTGGGTTTTCCCAGTGTGGCTGCTAAACTACTGTCAGGTAAGACAGCAGAAACCATTCCATGAACGTTTTTACTTCTTGTAGGGCCCATCCCCTTCTCCCTTGCCAGGCATCCTCATGCACACCAGCGACAGAATGATTGCACCAAGGGAAAATTCAACCTATAAACAAACCTTCACGGCTTTAGCTGCATTTTTACTTGTCTGGAAATGTGGCAACACCACGCAAGTCTGGCTCTTGGACAGATCCACTCAGCAGACTAACAGAGTGCAGATCAGCAGCAGGGAACATATGCAAGCCACTCAGCTACCCATCCAGATAACTATGGAAGCCCTTTAGCGCCTGGCTTCCTTGCAGCCTCAGTGTCTTCTTCAGCAGCACCATACTTAGGAGGGTAGAGAAGCCCTCAGCAGAGGCAGGAGAGTCTCTCTCTGATAGAGCTGGTAAGCTGCAACGTTCAGCTTTTCCTTTGTGCCTTTTGACCTGAGGGAGAGAAGATGAGAAGGCACTTACTGCGCTCTGATGGAGCCTTGGCCTTGCCAAGGGAAAGAAAAAGCTGCAAGGCTTGAGGACAATCTCTACTTGAGGACAATCCCAAGGGTTGAAGAGGAAATGGTGTGCAGCTGCTATGGACATGGAAGCCTCACAGCAATTCAGCTGGTGACTTTTGTTCCCTGTTTCTGGGGAGGATATTAGCATTATAAATGGCTTTCCTCTTGTTAGGCTGAGCTGTCACAGAACACAGAGGCACAGAATCTCTTAGATTGGCAAAGCCCTTCAAGCTCATCAAGTGCAATCATGAGTTTCACACTGACAAGTCCCTGACCAAACCAAGTCCCTCAGCACAACATCTCATCACTCTGAATCGCTACGTTTGGAAAGGACCACCAGGATCACTCAGTCTAGTTCACTGCAACGGGACCTAACTGGCTTTGTTGCTAGGTAATCGTCAGGAAGGGTATTTCCTGGTATCATTAAAGCAAAGTCCATGCTTAACAGTGGATTTCACTTGGGGTTTTGTGGCAAGTTCATTGCTGGTTGTTATTGTTAAACCAGCAAGTTCTGAAGCCATGTTTTGATTTGAGAGAAAAGTGTCCCTCACCCACAGTGGCAGATGTGGTCAAAAAAAAGATGGAGTAAGTGGCTCATTTGGAGTGAGGAGGCTCGGCCTCAGATTCTGGCTGTGTTTTTCTGTCAGTTTGGATTTGAAGAAAGGTCATTTCACCTTGGTGCTCATGGAAGTGGTCACTGTTCACTGACAGCCCTTGCAGTGTCTCTGTCCCCTCAGCTGAACAAGGCCAGATAAAGAGCAGGTGAAGAGGCAGAAATCTGCAGCAGGGGGATGAGATGAGTTTCAGGGGACAGAAAGAGCTGAAGCATTGCATTATTTCCTTGGAGACAACAAACACATTGCTGCTTCTGCCCAGGCATTCTCAGCTCCTTCGCCAAAGGGAGGCTGTGCTGTGTGGCCACTCTGCTAACCTGTCCTGTCGTGCAAGAACTAAGACATTTCACTCGCTCTGCCCCACAGTCCAAGGAATTTCCAGCCATGCAAAATTTAGAAGCAAGAAGGAACTCACTCAGGGGCCTTCTGAACCGATGTTTTCCACAACACAGATCAGTGCTCTGCTTCCGAGGAGGAAGGTGGGGGATGCAGCGAGGGGCAGAAGGCAGTGAGGGCACTCCTCTGGATCTAAAACCTCCCAGCTTTATTCCAGAGTGCAGCCAAGCCTTGTTTCTGAAACCTCAGCACTTCTTTGTGAAATGGCATTCTTGGTCTGCAGCCAGCCTGAAAAGACAGTCTCGGGGGTTATCAGTTCAGCTTCAGCCCAGGAATGATCAAGGAAAAGGAAAAATAAAATCCATGACTGCCTGACAGCTGGATTTGACTTTCTGTGGAATGGGTAGATGAGCTGAGGCCAACTGGAGCGAAGGAAAATGCATTTTGGGTTATTTTTGTTCTTCCCAACTGATAACAGTTGGCAGAAGCCGAGAGCTGAGAAGAGCACGTGAGAGCCTGGATCACCCCAGATAGGTGGGTTTGAAATGCACATCTATCCCCAGACACAAGCCTTGTGCCACCCCCAACACATCCCACTGGTATAGAATGGAAATATCTGACTATGAACATAGTAGCCAAAGAAAGAAGAGAGGACCAGGAGAGGCAGCTGGGTGGCGGAAGCCCAGCTCCCTGCTATTTCTGGCCACTGCTGCATATCATCACCTTCACAGCTGGATCCTAGCTCTAGTGGCTATAGGCTCTCAAATATCACAGCAATGCTCCCAGGAGAGCAGCAGCACAGCAGACCCCTGTGGAAGGCTGTGTTTGTTTGGGTTTTCCCCCCCTCCCCCCAACTCTAAGTAGAGCTATTTGAAGAAAGTTAAAGTTTTCCCTGACTTTCAAGTTTGAACTTGAGTAGCTCCCAGTTTGAACCAAACTTCCTCAGGAGGGGCATTTTCAAGGGTAAAAAAGAAGATGCCTTTGACTTCTCCTCCCCTCTTCCCTCCAAGTGCCAGAGGAGATAAGCAGCCTCTCCCAGGCCACTCTCAGCAATAGGAAGTGTATATGTAAGGGCAGAGCACAAAGGCAGGTTACATGTAAGGTAGCATTTCCCCTGCTGTCCTCTCAGCAGCCTCTCCTTTAGGAGACCTTCAAGTTGGAGGCTGGCTTCAGGCTGCTGAATTCATTTCCATTGAACTTGCTCTCCCAAGCTTGATCTGGCTTTTGCTCCACTTCTGCTTTTGATTTCCAGAGTAACCTGTATCAGTGAGTCCCCCAGCATTCCTTTTAGATACCTGTTCTCAGAAACACAGAAGAGTGGGAAAAACAGTGGCTTTTTTAAGCTGTGCTTTGGTGGTGCTCAGCACTTACAAGCAATCGGGGATTTGCTTGCCCACAGATCTGCCTGTCTTCCAATCCCCAGAGCTTAGGTGTGTCCCAGCAGCAGACTGCCAGCCACTAGGAGAGCTGGTACTCGATTTTATGGTCCAGCATTTAGCAGAGCTGTGTGTCAGGTGTGAACTGGAAAACTTTCTGACACCTCTTTCATGGGGATTTAAGTGGAACCCACAGCCCACCTCGGGCTTGCAATGCTGATTTTCTCCGTCGTTAGCCCTGTTCCTGATGGCCTCTGTAGCTCTTGCTCTTGAGCATGCACAAGTAACAAGGGATAGAAAGGCAGGAAAAGGGAGGTTTGCAGTCCCATAAACCAAAAAAGCTCTCCTACTGGATGTCAGCCTCTTGCTGAACTCCAAAGCATCTTTTTGTGAAGGGAGTGAGGAATCTCCAAGTCTTAGGTGGCTGCTGGCTCTCTGGAAAGGTCTGGAGGAGGTAAGGAAGGTAGCTGTCTGCTCTAAATACACTGGGAAACTACTTCAGGTTTCATTTGGCTTCTGACTATCATTTTCCTTCTTCTGGAGAGATTTGCTGAGCCTAAAATACAGGTTCATAGAATCATAGAATCAGCCAGGTTGGAAGCAACCTCCAAGCTCATCCAGTCCAACCTAGCACCCAGCCCTGCCCAACCAACCAGACCATGGCACTAAGTGCCCCATCCAAGGCTTTCCACCAACACCTCCAGGCACAGCCACTCCACCACCTCCCTGGGCAGCCCATTCCAATGCCAATCACTCTCTCTGCCAACAACTTCCTCCTGACATCCAGCCTGATGAAAATGGGTCGATAGCTTGCAACTGTAGAGAACATCTATATTCTGAACAATCATCTTTTGCACTTTTCACTGCTCTTTTCAACCTTCTCTGGCAACTGGGGTGGGATGTGAATGAGTCCTGGAGAAGACAGCAGAGCCATTCATCAGTTCATGACAGACAGCTTGAAGTGACAAGCTGATATTGAAAACAGCATATGGAAGACCTTAATGTGTGGAGATTTATGAAACTGCCTCAGAAACAAAGTAAGAAACACATCCCACTCACCCTCCCACTCCTTTCAACAGTTTCCTTCTTGCAAGGTCTGAAGGTCTGATCCAGCTAGATGACAACTTTTTGGGAAGTGAATTAATTGGGAGAGACTTGGCCCCCGCAGTACCCTCGGCACTTGCCAGGATGTGTTCACTGTCTCTAAATCTGGGGGTAGGACAAAGCTGGGGATAAGACAAATTCTGCAATTTTGGATTGTTCACTACTTCCATGAGAAGCACTTCCCTTGCTTCCTCCTCCCTCAGTCCTCAGTGGTAAGCAAAACAATTAATAAAGTGTAATGCATTGAAGACAAAGCATGGAACTGGTGTAGAAAAACATGGACCTGGAAGGCTTTTGCTGTAAATCACATGGGGCTATGTGCTAAAACACTCACAGGAGCCCCAGAACATGCACAACTTAGATCAGAAAGATCTAGACTGGGAGCATTCATGATGGTGAGACATGATCAAAGCTCCACAGGGATCCACCAGTCTTTGATGGCACAAGGCCATGAACCCAGAGAGCTAAAGTACTGTGGGCCAGGACTGTCAGCTAATTTTTGTTCTTGGCCAGAGCTAAGTACCCAGAAGGACCTGCAGCAGCACAGCTGTGTCATGGGAAAATCAGCTCCCCTGCAGAAGCTGCCTGGATATATGTGTCTTAGTGAGACAGAATTCTCTCTGCTCTTGCCCATCTCACAGATTCTTGGTTAGACAGAGCTCAGCTTTCATCTTCCACTTACATACAAGGAGTCATCCTTTGGGGATTTTTCCATTAGTTTCTTGCCTTTAAAATATTAAAAACAGACCCCCACATACATACCAAGAAGACAAAGCAAAAGTCTCAGAATCATAGAATCAACCAAGTTGGAAGAGAGCTCCAAGCTCAGCCAGCCCAACCTAGCACCCAGCCCTGCCCAAGCAACCAGACCATGGCACTAAGTGCCCCAGCCAGGCTTGGCTTCAACACCTCCAGCCACAGCCACTCCACCACTTCCCTGGGCAGCCCATTCCAATGCCAATCACTCTCTCTGCCAACAACTTCCTCCTAACATCCAGCCTAGACCTGCCCTGGCACAACTTGAGGCTGTGTCCCCTTCTTCTGTTGCTGGGTGCCTGGCAGCAGAGCCCAACCCCACCTGGCTACAGCCTCCCTTCAGGTTTTGAGGCTCTAGTTGCATAAAAGCCACCTCAACCTCTAACTTTCTTTACCCTTTGGAATGTTTTAAGAGCACTGGCAGGTGATTGTGCTTTACTTTGGTGTCCTGTTGAAGGACCCTCATGGTGCAGGAGACAAGCTGGCATTGCAGTTGGTCTGGTTTTCTGCTCGCGTATTTCGCCAGTTCCTTTTGGGAGTGTTGATATTTTGTTCCTTCAAAATCAGACTTACTCAGGTTGTCTTTCTTGTTTGCAGAAAGAAAGATAGGAAGAATTTGCATCCTGCTATCAAAGTGGAAGCTTCTTTACATATGCATCTCTGAATGCTCTATAATCTAAGCATTTGGTCTGTTCTCTCTCTTTGCTGAAACATGACTGTTAGTCTTAGCTGAAAACATCCCTGCCTCCTATCTTTCATCCTTAAGAAGCTTGGTGTATTCTCATCTTCATGTGTCTTAGCTCTTGTAGCTTAAACTGTGCCATTTCCACTCATTACCCATAGTGATTAAGGACAAATGTCAGCTGATTTGCACACCGGGATGAATAATCCTGAGCTCTTTAATACTGCATCCACCACCTCCGTGTAGCACAAGTAGGATTTGCAGCTTGCAGGCCCTTTATAGGTGTTTTTAACTTGCACCAAACAAACCTGGAATGGTTAGAGAAAAACAAATGATGTTGAAGGACAATCCTACCTGCCCAGTCTATCTTTAATCCTCCATTTCTTCCAAGTGTTCATCCTCTTTCTGCATTCCTGCCCCAGCTTTGTGCTGGTCAGCATTAACCCCACCTGTCTGCAGGGGATGAATGGATTTCCAGCACACTCAGTCAGCACTCTGCACTTCACTCAGAAAAAGCCCCTGAGACTTAGTGACAGAACAGCCAACAAAACGATGAAAACACATAAAATAGCTGCGAAACATCTTTCTCCTAGGAGCTGACAAGGGGATTTCTCTGCACCTTTCTCTGAGGCCATGCTGTGGTATCCCATGAGGCTGGGGAATTGAGTGCTCTCCATGCACTCAAACCTGAATTTCTAACCCATTTTCAAAGGTTCATAAAGTATCAGGCTGGAAGGGACCACAGGGATCATCTAGTCCAACCTGCAGGGTAAGAAGGAGATGGCCCAGCACCTGTCAAGGTGGGCCTTGAAGCTGTATAATATAGGTGAATCTATCACCTCCCTTGGGACTTTATTGCAATGTCTAAAAGTTCAAACAGTGAACATTTTTATTCTGGCATCCAGTTGGAATCTCCCCAGTACCAACTTGTGCTGTCTTTACCGTGTCTCTCTGTAAAAGCTGAGTCTCCTTTCTCACGATAGCTGCTCTTTGTGTACCTCTCTGTGGTTATGAGGTCTTCCCTAAGCCTTCTCTGATCAAGGCTGAACAAACTTCCAGCTTAGGCATACCCTGATGTATATGTGTGTCTGTATTTGTGTGTGTGTAAGTGTATGTGCATGTATATGTGTATGTCTGTGTCTGTAGTCACACAACTGGCAAATCTGTTCCCTCCTTAGTTTCAGGATTGTGGTGGTCTCAGCTAACCAAGTTGCCAGCACTTTGTAACTTATAATACATTTTCTTGCACATTAACTGCTTGTTATGAGCAGGGGGGAAAAAACAACTATAGGCAAATCCTTATGGCTTCTGTTGAGAGCAAGGTCCCTTCCTGCATGGCCTTCTGATCTTTCGTTCATCTTGATGCTGAGAGCTCACAGTATGCAGGGGTTGCAAGTGAGGTCAGATGAGGCTACGAACGCTAAGGGAGTGGTGGATACTTGGCTGGGTCTGTCCTGTGGGATGACAGCCTTCTCTTTTCTTCTCCGTCCTACCAAGGCAGTGATCCTCTCTCAGTGCCATTCTTCCCATGGCTCATGTTGCTGCAGCCAGGATAGAGGTCAGCTAATCCTGGGTGCTGAGGAGCAGAAAGAGAAATATGCATTGGACAGCAATGGTTCTAGTAAGAGATCTGTAGATGATAGGAAAGCTAGAGTATGGCAAGAGACACTGGTGTGCACCAGCATATCTCCTTTGAGTTCTCTACGTTGTCTGCATCAGCAGAGGACTAGGGCAAAGACTGGAGGTAGAGGGAAAGAGGAGCAGGCAGGGCTAAGAGGCAGAAGGAGGACGCAGAGCTCTCGGTCATGACAGCCCCCTGCCGCCTTCCCGTGAATTATTGCTTTGATTAGTACCACGTCTTGCCCCCGGCAACCATGTGGCACGGAGGCCACGGAGAAAAAATATGGCTGTTGAGAATAATTGGTTCTTTGATAGCAGATTGCAGAAAGGTCAAAGTGCGCTGTGGAGAGCGAGACAGCTGAAAAGTCACATTCCCTGCCGGCGCTGTGGCGCTGACCCCTTGCGCCTGCAGAAGCTGTGAATCACAGATCAGCTGCTGCTGCGCCCTGGCTTCTTGCACTGCAGGGCTGCAGCACCTCGGTGCTAACACTGCGCTTTCTCAGCTGGCAACACTGAAGCTCTTTGTAGCACCAGGTCGGGCTGTGTATGGGGGGAGTTAGAGAAGGTTTTCATGGTCTGTGATCTGTCTCGTTGCATTATTCTAACAAATTAGACGCTAGAAAGCCACTCTGTTGTCTGTCTGTCTGTGCACCACAGAGAGGACACCTCGTTCTCCCTCTGAGCTCTGACAGCTGTGATTTACTAGGGATAAACCTAGTTTCTGATAAGGATCTTGCTTTTTGTGGGCACTGTGCCCCTCTCTCATCAGCCAGGTTAGAGTTTCTATCAAAGACGAAAACCTTTTCAAACTACTGACCTCAAGCCTCTCACTGTGAGGTTTAATCCAACATGAAAAGATTTACACTGAAAATTGCCTTCCTTGTCCACCTCCATCCTCAGAAGGGGTCAGGTCTTGAAGACAGAGCTGTGACTGGAGAAGTCACATTAACACAACAATGAGAGTTCAGCTTCGTGTGCAGGGACCTGTGTAGTTACATGAGAAGTGTGCAGAACCCAACCAGGAGGATGCAGTGCTAAATACAGTACCTGACCTCATCCAGCCAGGAGCTGACAGCAAGTAGCTGAGTTCCTTTCCTTACCTTTCCTTGCCTTTCCCATTCTTTTATCATGCTGTGTCTCTTGAGAATCAGTGTTTATACCTATTGGAGAACAGACAATCTTCGTGGTGAAGTGAGATAAAGCCAAGGTCTGCAGTGAGACAATGTCCTTATTTCCTTTCTCCTTCCCTCGACTTTCCTCTTGTCCTGATGGAGCACTGACCTCTTCTTGAGGTGCTGCAGGTCATTTTTCATAGTATTGTAACTCAAGATGAAATATCCCAAATAACTGATTGGAAGAGTGAGGTTGTAATGGAAAATGCTATTCACTAAGAGTGAGCAGCCTAGGAATGGGTCTCAGAGTGCCACTGCCTGTATGCCAGTCATCACAGGGTGCTACGAGTAGGGATCAAGGGTATGGCTGCTGGCAGTGGTTACTTCACTAGGGAAAAAAAGAACCTTTACCCTAACCTTTAAGGTCTGGTTGATTGGACAGGGCTGGGCGATAGGTTGGACTGGATGAGCTTGGAGGTCTCTTCCAACCTGGCTGATTCTCTGATTCTAAGCTAGAGGGAAATGAAGGGATAGTGACTGTTTGGCTGCTTCCCAAGTCAGTGCCACACCGTGTCTCAGTGGCCTTGCATGATTTGCTTCCCAAGGCAGTCAGTTTGTTGACATGAGAAACGAGAAGGCTGGACATAAAAAGCCATTTCCTCTCATCACAGTGATCTCTGCTCAGATCTGATAGCCACCAAGGTATGACAGTCAAGCCCGCGCAAGACTTCTCCCAGTGTAGTGTGAAATTCGCTCCAGGAGAGCAGAAACATCTGGTTGGAGCCAGGAAGTGGTTGTTGGCCAGGGTTTGGCAACAAGGGAACGTGTGTTAATAGGCTCTTACCTCATCAGTAGGTGTCACTACAGCAAAAGACAGGGTCCAGGGGGGAATAGAGAGGGGTACACCAGCCAGCCAATCGGCGGCAGAGTCAGCTCAGTGTTTCCTGACTGCGACCAGAGATGGATCTAGGTTTGTGAATTGCCTGTAATAAGGCTATAGGAAATGAAAGATTAAGGAAATGAGTCATTAAGTGATTACAAAGACATGTGGAGCACACACAGTCGTGGCCGCCAGTAAGAGAGCCTTGAGCAACCCTGACTTTCTTCTGCGGGGGTTCTGGGAATGCTCCTGCTGAACTTGTAGGCAGCAGTGAGTTATGCTCCAGTGGATGTAGTTGAAAGGAGGCAGTAGCAAGCTTCGTAGCATGAAACCCACAAAGAGTTTTCTACAAGTCAACATCACCCTCCTGATGCCAGGCCTGGTGACTGCTCCCAGAAGAGGTGTCAGAAATATGGCAACGATTGAGAAACAAACAACCTCTGACACAGTAGGATTTAGGTCTGGGCTTCAGTATAGATGTGGAAGTATTAATCAAGGCTCAGTTAAAACCTCCTTGTCAGGGCCAGCACTGGAAGCTGACAATGCAGCCCTGTGCTTGAACCAGTTTCTCACTTAGTTTCCACTTTAGTGCCAACAGAACTCCCAGCAGCTGCTCTTCCTCCTGCGAGGGTCTCTTCTAACATGCTGGGACTGACATTCAGGGATGTGGCATGGGCAAGTGTGGCTAACCAGATCGTGGGGGTGCAGAAGGCAGGAGAGGAGGGAGCAGAACTGCTGCACACGTTCAGTGGGTGTGCTATCATCGGCTGATGAGCAGAAGCCCTGTTCTGTGCCTGGAGGCCTTTCTTCACACCATGGGGAACCTCCTTCTGTTTCCAGCCTCTTGGACAGCAGCCTTCCTGGAGAAGTCCCCTCCTCTCTGGTCCCCCCCTAACCCGGGATTGAAGAACCATGAAGACCTCTGTGCATTTTTAGAGGCCAGCACTTCAGAGGCAATGTGGGAAGCACGATTTAGAAGCTGTCATTCCAGGCAACTGCGTTAAGTCACAGAACCCTTCCAAATGGACTTCCATTCAGGCTTGGCATCAAAATCTGTCTGTTTAATCCTGCTCTCTGGGAAGCAGGGTCAGGAGAAAAAGACCTGAAAGGCTTCTGCCTGCTCTCAAACTCAGACCCTCCTGCTCTGAATGACCTTCTTGCAGAGACATCCTGCACCAGCATGTGTCACACAGCAGATCCAAACCCCTCCTGCAAGAACATTGCCAAGTATCCAAATACTGTGAAAGGAAGAAATGAGGCAGTCAGGTGTATTTGATGCTGTCCTAATGGCTTTACTGAAGACATACATAAAGTGCAAATGGCCCAGACATAGAGGAGTATTAAACAATATCAGATAGGTTCTATGGGTCCTTTCTGAGACTTCCTCCACAGCATTTTGCCTCCAAAGTGAGTTGGTTCTCTATCAGCACCTCCTCAGGCTGCAGGTGCCGGTCTTCATGCTGGCTCTAGTCATCTGTGCCTTGCTTGCTGCTGGCTCTCTCTCCCATATATCCGACTCCCTAACCCACTTCCCATCCGGGAACACTGTGACAGATGCAGGAGGACAAAAGTGCAGATGGGCCCTCCCTCTACCCAGCAATAAGCTGTCATCTAACAAGACCTTTCAAGCAGATATCTTTCCTTTATCTATAAGCCCCTATTTTCATTCCCTTTCTTCCAGTTTCATTTTGTATTTCTCATTGAACCATAGTATCAACCAGGTTGGAAGAGACCTCCAAGATTACATTCAGCCTCCTGAGATTCTTGCTGCTCTTCCATGCAAACACTGTCTTAGCTTCATGCTGTGCTGTTTCACACCAAAGCAAACATCACCTGGCTGCAATGCTTACAGCCACGCCTTGGTTTCACCCACTTCCCAAACTAACTACCCAATCTCTGCATATAGAATCCAAACAGCAATGCCATTTCCTACGTGGTTCTGCTGCCCCAGTGTCCTTTCTGTGAGAAGCTGTCTGACTTAGGAGCCTGAGGCACTCCCAAATTCTCTGCAGTGGGCTGGGAGGTGGCAGAGTGTGGAGCGAACAATCTACTGCAGCAGAAGCGGTGATGTATGCACTGGTGTGTGCTTAAAGCTCAGTATATGAGAGTCCCTGACCCCAGGACTCTAAATCTGACTAGATAAGAGAGCCAAAGAGTGGGAGGTGAAACAGAAGCCCAGAGAGTTGAGAAGTTTGTCATAGCAGATCTGGGACTGCAGCCCAGGCCTTCTAAGTTCAGCAGGGTGATGAAACTATAGTTAATAATACTACTAATACATAACAATAGATGTACCAAAAGCTGATGTCACAGAAGGGCTAAAAGAGATCACCAAAGTGAGGGAATGTGGGGAAGATTATTGGCCAAGAAACGCTTCAGTGTTGACATCTTCCAAAATCTCTCAAGCATTTTGCAAGCAGAAGCAGTGTAGAGGTGTTCTGAAATGGTGCTTTGCAGAACCAGTGTAGAGGTGTTCTGAAATGGTGCTTTGCAGAACCAGTGTAGAGGTGTTCTGAAATGGTGCTTTGCAGAAGCAGTGTAGAGGTGTTCTGAAATGGTGCTTTGCAGAACCGATGTAGAGATGTTCTGAAATGGTGCTTTGCAGAACCAGTGTAGAGGTGCTCTGAAATGGTGCTTTGCAGAAGCAGTGTAGAGGTGCTCTGAAATGGTGCTTTGCAGAAGCAGTGTAGAGGTGCTCTGAAATGGTGCTTTGCAGAAGCAGTGTAGAGGTGCTCTGAAATGGTGCTTTGCAGAAGCAGTGTGGAGGTGCTCTGAAATGGTGCTTTGCAGAAGCAGTGTAGAGGTGCTCTGAAATGGTGCTTTGCAGAACCAGTGTAGAGGTGCTCTGAAATGGTGCTTTGCCATTAAAAGTGCATTTTAAATGAACTTCAACACGCACTTGTAAGAGCAACAAAAGGGAGGGAAGAGAGGGAGCGAGGAAGGGGAAGAAAGCAGCTCTCTAACTAATCATTTAGTAAGTCTTTCCATTTCAGTTCAGTGAAACATTTCATCCCGATCCAAAATCAGCCTTTTCCTTTGACCCACCCCAAAAAAAATCGCTCCGTTGTCATGCTTGTTGAGCTTTTCTTTCTGGTTTTCCGTTTTGGTGTATATCAATCACCCAGCTCCACTCATAAATCCCAGTTAAAAACGGATGTGCCCCATGGATTACATTAAACTTCAGCATTTAAACGTTTCGACAATGAAAATCTCTCTCCCAGACACATTAACTACATCCCCGCAGTAACTACGCTGCCGTGCTGCAGCCTCTGCTACAATGTCTCTTTGTGGCACAGATCGCTGTGACCGAGCCCCTGCTAACGTAGCTCACGGCAAGGAGCAGCGTGATTGAAACAATGCTCACGCTTCAGGCTCGACCTCTAAACCTGCTGTAAGTCACAAGTGTCAAAACCAAGCAAGGTTATAGAGGGGAGGTTATGGAATTTCATCACTTAGACAGATGCTGGGTTTTCTGTGCTGCAGCGACAGAGCCAGGAGACTCACCTGAGTGTGCATGTCCCAGGGGAGGCAGCAATTTGGGTTTCTTTCGCCTGCCTTTTTGTTTGCAGATGATGCATGCTATTTCTACAGCAGTTCCCTTTCTCTGCTTCCTTTAAAGAAGTCCTTTTCCCCCCCTTTGTTAGTATTCCTTGATATCAGACAATGCATCAGCACCTTGCATTCTGAGCAAATCCAGCCAAAAGGCATTTTGGGGAGGTATTTTATTCCTGACTGAATGTAGAGAGGACTAAAAGTAGACTCACAGAAACATAGAATCAGTCAGGGTTGGAAGGGACCACAAGGATCAGCCAGTTCCAACCCCCCTGCCATGACCAGGGACACCCTACCCTAGAGCAGGCTGCACACAGCTCCATCCAGCCTGGCCTTAAACACCTCCAGGCACCATCTCCTGTCCCCCTTGAAGCAAGTACCTGTTGCCATCCATGGTTTGTGAAAACCAAACTAATTACAAAACATCCAACCAGTTACAAAGGTAGTGAACAGAGAAGCTGATCATAGAAACATAGAACAGCATCATAGAATGCAGCAGGTTGGAAGAGAGCTCCAAGCTCAGCCAGCCCAACCTAGCACCCAGCCCTGCCCAATCAACCAGACCATGGCACTAAGTGCTCCAGCCAGGCTTGGCTTCAACACCTGAACAACTTCCTCCTCAGCCAGGCTGAAGTAGCTGCTTCACATCACAATGGTTTAGAAAAGCTCAGGAATGTGCCTGGAGCTGACAGTGGAGCAGAAAAGTAAAGGAGAAGCAAAGCAGCTGATCTAACAGGAGTCCTACCAAGAGCTGGTGGTCAGCTCTAGCAGAAGATGCCAAATGATCTGAAGGCATTGAGAAGCTGCAATTTATGTCCCATCAGAAAAGCTCCCACAGTGCTCTCTGCTGAACCTCCCTTCTGTCACAGAATGGCAGAAGCACAGCAGGACAAGTGGAGAGGTCCCCCCAGGACCATCTGGGGCAGCCATCGCCGAGTGTAAACAGGAGGGCCCCGCACCCTGTCGAGCTCAGGCCCGAGGCTGTGCAGCGTGGGGGAATCGACTGCTTCCCAGAGTCCAGCTGTTCTCGTGGGGAAATGCCCTTTTTCTGGGGCTCAGTCAGACCCTGCCCAGGAGTAACTCACACACATCACCCTTCTCTTTTCCATGTGACTCCTTTAAAAAGGGAGCCTCTGTTCTCCTGGTCACCCCCCTTTGTGTGTACAGCAATAAGATCTCCCCTGAGTCTTCTCAAGGCTGAAAAAAATCAGTTCTCTCAGCCTCTCTTCATAGAGCAGGACTTCCAGTCCTCTGATCACTCACGTGGCCCTTCTCTGGATGCCTCACAGCCTGTCTGCATCTCTTTTTGCATGGTAGGGACCACAGCTGCACACAGTACTTCAGGAGTGGTCTGACAAACGCTGAGTAGAGTGGGAGAATGACTTCTTCATCTCTGCAGGTAATGCCCTTGTTGATGTGACCCAGCTTTCTTTGTTTCTCTGGCAGTCCATCACTGTAACTCACTAAATACGATCCTAAACTGACTGCTGACAGAGATGCCTGCAATGTTTGCCACCCAAGAGTGCCAGCATGGCAAGTGTGAGATAGGATGATCAGTCTTACAGTACTTTGATCCTGAGATGCCAATAAGACCTTTGAAGCTTGGCTATCCTCTGCAGTGCAAGCTGTTTCCATTGGAATGGCAGGGGACTGCACTAGGAGGCAAAGGAAGGGAAGCAGGGATCGCCAGCTGAAGTGAGCCAACCAGCACATGAAGCACTTCATTTCCCTTCTCTGGGATGCTCTTCCAGAGCAAAATGTTCAGGCTCAGTGGAGAAGTAAAAAGCTGAAATGTTATGGCCTGTGTTTGTAGAGGGAGGTGAAGCCTGATACTCAGGTGTCCTCTGGCTTTACGATCTGAGTGATCTGACCAAGATTCCTGTACAGGAGGGTGACATTCTAGCAGAGGACAGAAGACTGGACATTTGTCAGCAATTCTTTACAGTGAGGGTGGTGAGACACTGGAACAAGTTGTCCAGGTAGGTTGTGGATACTCCCTCCCTGGAGATGTTCAAGGCCATGTTGGATGAGGCCTTGAGCAAACTGTCTAGTGGAAGGTGTCCCTGCCCGTGGGAGAAGGTTGGAACTAGACGATCTTTGAGCATTTTGCTGGGCTTTTCTGTGAACAGGCCAAGGTAATGGTGCATTTTATCATCTCATTTATCTCACCTCACAGACTTGTATGTGCTCCTTTCCCCCACGTCCGTGTGCAGAGAGCAGGGGTGGGAGCAGCCTGTGTTAGCCCAGGACAACTGCAAATAAAATCAACCAAGGTGGCTGAGGTTTTCGGCCTCTGGATGCTGTTTTACAAGGACTTAGGTGATGTTTAACACTAGCTGTACTGAGCAGTGCTTGTTGCTATTGATGTTTATGCTCCCTTGGATTCAAGAAGTACCACCCAAAATCCAAAATCGATTATACATGCACAGAACAGCCTTTGTCTGGTGAGGTGGTGGAGTCACCGTCCATGGAGGTGTTCAAGAAGGGACGGGATGAGGCACTTAGTGCCATGGTCTAGTTGACTGGATAGGGCTGGGTGCTAGGGTGGGCTGGGTGATCTTGAAAGTCTCTTCCAGCCTGGTTGATTCTGTGATTCTGTGATGGTATCATGAGGGCCTTCAGGAAGAACTAAACACAGCAGTCTAGACGCAGCCCATGCGCCTGGGGGATTTCCACCCTCAGGTGGAAACAGCCTCAGCAACACCCAGTAAAGAAGAGGTGGAGTGGGCAGTGAAAGAGGAGAAAAGTAACTCTGCCTCATTCTTAGAATGGCTGCAGGGAAAAAACAAAACAAAACAAAAACAACCAAACAAAAGGACTGAAAGGGACTTTGTGGAGTGCTCCTACTCAAAGACCAAATCAGAGCTACCTGACTGATACCAACTGGTATCAGTAACATTACCCAGCCTGCCCTTGCACAAATCTCTATCACTGTTCTTACTCTTCAGAATTTCATTGTTCTTGCTGCTTAGACCCTCTTTCACTTTTTTTTGACCCTCAGATGATCCATTGTGAGCAGGGACAACAGGTGATCCCACCACACTCTGTAGCTGTCCTCTGTCTTCCCAGCAATGGAAGTCCCTGTTCTGTTGCAAAGCAATCCCACAGCATCCAGAAATTTGCTTTGCAAGCTACTAGCACTGGTGTGTCAAAACCAACACTAAACAAGCAAGTCCATCGGGGACACAAATAGCTGCATTTGAAGGCACTGATGCAATGAGAGGCAGTGGGGTGGAGGAACAAAGAAGCTCTTCTGGCCACTGCCAAAGATTGCTCCTAGGAGTTTGCGCTCCAGCACTTTTAGGAACAATAGTAACAGTCATGTGTGTGTCTGTGTGTCTGTGTGTCTCTGAGTCTGTGTGTCTGTGTGTGTGTCTCTCTGTGTGTGTCTGTCTGTGTGTCTGTGTGTCTCTGAGTCTGTGTGTCTGTGTGTGTGTCTCTCTGTGTGTGTCTGTCTGTGTGTCTGTGTGTCTCTGAGTCTGTGTGTCTGTGTGTGTGTCTCTCTGTGTGTGTCTGTCTGTGTGTCTGTGTGTCTCTGAGTCTGTGTGTCTGTGTGTGTGTCTCTCTGTGTGTGTCTGTCTGTGTGTCTGTGTGTCTCTGAGTCTGTGTGTCTGTGTGTGTGTCTCTCTGTGTGTGTCTGTCTGTGTGTCTGTGTGTCTCTGAGTCTGTGTGTCTGTGTGTGTGTCTCTCTGTGTGTGTCTGTCTGTGTGTCTGTGTGTCTCTGAGTCTGTGTGTCTGTGTGTGTGTCTCTCTGTGTGTGTCTGTCTGTGTGTCTGTGTGTCTCTGAGTCTGTGTGTCTGTGTGTGTGTCTCTCTGTGTGTGTCTGTCTGTGTGTCTGTGTGTCTCTGAGTCTGTGTGTCTGTGTGTGTGTCTCTCTGTGTGTGTCTGTCTGTGTGTCTGTGTGTCTCTGAGTCTGTGTGTCTGTGTGTGTGTCTCTCTGTGTGTGTCTGTCTGTGTGTCTGTGTGTCTCTGAGTCTGTGTGTCTGTGTGTGTGTCTCTCTGTGTGTGTCTGTGCGTCTCTCTGTGTGTGTGTCTGTCCCCAACATGGTAAATCTGATCCTGGTTAATGTGAATTAATACCAGGTTTCAGCGCAGCCACTGGGGTAATGTGATGCTCTGGAGTGCTGTAATCCTAAACAGAGCATTAGGAGGGCAGCTCACATCACAGCTGTGACTCCTTGCAGGTGTTTCTTCCCCAGGCAGCTCCTTCAGCAGCTTGTCTGTGACTGCATGAGAGGCACAGGGGGAACTCTCTCCTCGTCATGGGACGATGGGCGTCCCTGGAAGAAACGAGCGGACCCAGTGCTGCCTTTAGCAGGAGGGGTGGGGAGGCGGCAGTCTAAGAGATAGGAGCCTTTGATAACTTGTACAAAAGGAGAGTGGAGCAAAGAGATAGCTCTGTGTGAACCCCTTCCCCTGCGTACACATGTGCTCTTTGTTCCAGCGAGTGGTGTTCCCATTGCTCCTGCCCCACCACTTTCCCTTAGCCTCCCCCTTAAGCCCTGCTCACAGATCTCATCAACAACCTCCACTATTCATTTTTCAGGGGCACCAAAGGGAAACAGAAGTCTCCGAAGTTCTGCCTCCTCTGGGACTGCCCTGCTTTCCCACCCATCCTTCACCACCCTCCCTCCTGAAGCTTTGCATCGTGCCTGTCTGCAGTCACAACTCAATATTGGGTTACAGGAGGCCTCCAGCTGACCTGCTGGCTTCATCCTGCTGTAAAAATACCGCTGGTGCCATTCGTCTCTCTGATTACTCCTGGCTCAGAACAGGTGGGGCTGCCAGCTTGAAAAGAGAAGGCAAGGTGGAAGAGCTGCTCTTTCCTGCATGCCCTCCTCCTCAGAGGGCAGGGCAAAAAACAGCACTTGTGTTCACTCCCCCAGCTGTTTTCCCAAGGCCTTGGGGTTTTCAGAGAAGAGTTTTGTGTAAGTCCCTTTATTGTTAAGTGTAGCACCACTGGAGTCAGCTGAGGGCCACAGACAGCCCCTGCTCGCTTTAGTTCCCAGCGTAGTCTCTCTCGGGTTTGACACAGGTCCCCATCAAATTCCCAGCTGACTTCTGTGATCGTCTCATCGCTGCAGAAACACATCAGACATTTCATTAGTCGCACAACAAATTCCGTGCTGTGCTTCCTGGTAGACATTTGGGGCTGCCCTCTCCGGCTGTTTGGCTTTGGTTTGCAGCCTTGGTTGCACTTGGGGGGGAGGATCTGAAGAAATGAGGTGGAAACAGCTATGAGCTAGCAAAATATTTGACTTCCAGAAATAGATACAAGAGGGAGGGACTTGCATTTAGCTCAGTCTGCAGCATGGGTGTGTTTCAGATGTAGATCTTAACTCAATGTCTTGTTCCACCTCTGCAGTGATGTAATCCATGGAGTATTGTTCGAAAATGCAGAACAGTTCCCTCTTGCTCTTGATAGCAGCTTTACATTCCTCCTGGAATGAGGGAGCCCTGGACTGCCTGGTGGCCTAGGGCTGCCTAGGTAAATAGGGATACGCATAAAAGGTCTCTACACAAAACAGGAGGGATTTAGCGACACAAAGCTCAAAGGAATTCCTGAATAAACAAGACTGGACCAGCTCCAGGGATAGGAAATTACTCTTTCTGAAGAGCAGTCAGTAGCACAAGAATTAATTTTCAAGCTACATCTGAGGACAGCTGAACAGAAAACTGGATTTGAAAAGAGAAAATGCATTTCCAAGCCCTCTTCCTACCCATCCAGAGGAAAAGCTTTGAAAGAAAGCAGGCATAGAAGCAAAGTGAATGCTTCAGAAGTGTGTGTATGTGACCTTCATGGGTCTGCCGATCTCTAATCAGCACTCAGAGAGGAGAGGAGGCTCTGCATAGCGAGTGATCCTCAAGTGGAAGCAGACTGCGCCTTCCGTGTTGCCTTCCACACATTTCTCATTTCCTAATGCGCTTTTCCAGCTGGGACCTATCCAGTG
The DNA here is from genome assembly GCA_013400475.1 of Tricholaema leucomelas. Taxonomy (NCBI): domain Eukaryota; kingdom Metazoa; phylum Chordata; class Aves; order Piciformes; family Lybiidae; genus Tricholaema lacrymosa; species Tricholaema leucomelas. The sequence goes on from WAAF01015094.1 coordinate 99,057, forward strand.
TTGAAACACTGAGGCCCTTAAGATGATCAGAGGTGACCAGGTACTTGCCTGGTGATTTGCCAGCCTCCAGCATAGCTGATGTGTAAGATACAGCAGGCTTTGGATATTGAGAGCTGTTTTTTCTCTTCCTTCCTTGCAAAGCTGTAATGAGGAATTATTGAAGGATGCTTCCACCAAACTGGATCTATCCTGCACAGCAGAGGGAAGCTGATCATAAGCATTGACTTTGTCACCTACAAGACACCTGAGGCCTTGAGTGACCTGTTCTAGTGGGAGGTGTCCCTGCCTATGGTGGGCGAGGAGGGGTGGAACTGGATAATCATTGGGGTCCCTTCCAACCTACACCATTCTATGATTCTATGATGCAGCAATGCTCAAAGTCAAATAACTTAGGAAGAGAGAGAGAGATCACTGAACCAACTTGATTGAAGGAGGATTTCAGAGTCAGTGCTTTTCAAAAGGGGCACTGTCTTTGTACCCAGCAAACAACCTAACTTTTTGGCTAACAATGATCTCTGCCTTCCCCCTGCATTTGGTTGTATTTCGCAGTGGAAACCAGCAAAACAATCGAACTTCCCAGCTCTCATCTTCTCTGCCCAAGCAGCTCTACCTGGAGACTGTAGGCAATAGGAACCCATGCATGTTTTCAGGAAAAGCAGAGTTGCTGATGAAGTCTTGGCCTTCCAGTTGGCCTTCCAGGATCTGAAAGGGGCCTAAAAAATGCTGGGGAAGGACTTTTCAGGCTCTCAGGGAGTGACAGGACTAGGGGCAATGGAGCAAAGCTGGAGATGAGTAGGTTCAGGCTGGACGTGAGGAGGAAGTTGTTGAGCATGAGAGGGATGAGAGCCTGGAATGGGTTTGCCCAGGGAGGTGGTTGAGGCCCCATGGCTGGAGGTGTTTAAGGCCAGGCTGGCTGAGGCTGTGTGCAGCCTGCTCTAGGGTAGGGTGTCCCTGGGCATGGCAAGGGGGTTGGAACTGGCTGATCCTTGTGGTCCCTTCCAGCCCTGACTGATTCTGTGATTCTAAGTCTGAAATATGATTCTAGGTTATTTCTACGTGTGGATAGTTGCAGACTCTTTTGGAAGCAGAAACTCCTTTCTTATCATACACATACCCTTTTTCATCAGTCTCTTTTAAGTTGCATTGTCCCTTACCCCCAGGGAAAGGAGAGAAGAAAACCTGCAAATTAGCAAGAGGCAATGGTTTGCCTTTGTTTTATTTCCATAGTGCTTACACGCAGCACAAAGGACCTTATGTAGTCTATTATACTGTGTGATATTTACAGACTCAGGAGCACTGTGTCTCTTTACTCTCTTATGTCTCCTGCCTGCGTTTCTTGGAAAGGAGAAGGGAAGTTGTTGCTGAGAATTTAATAGGTTTTGTGTTTGAAACGGACACATCGTCATGAAGTTCCCTCAGACCAAAGATGCCATCCAGGCAGCTAAAAATAAAGCCATTTTTCCTTCTCCAGTAGCTATCACTTCTTTGATACTTTCATTGCTGCCACCTTGCCAGTTTCCCGTGTTTGAGAAGGGAAGTAGACCAGAAAGAACATGCATTTGTGAATCACAAACGTGACAGCTAAGAGCTGAGTCCTTTTCTCCAGGTGCCATAGATGCCCCAAAATAAACAACCCCACTGATGTTTTTCCTTTCCAAGTAATTTTTAAAGAGCAAATTGCCTTGTCACAACTGGGAGCATCATCCTCATGATCACTTTGAAATCATAAAGCAGGTGACATGATCTACTACTGCCTTTTTTCTTGCTATGCCTGCTTGATATAAGCTTCCTGAAAGCTTCAGGATTTGCTCCGGGGATGAATTTGGCCTGCAGGGGTCTTCCATTTCCTTTGATTTATTGAGATCACTCAAAGTGTATTCGCATTTGGATGGTCAGGGATTTACACACGTATCTGCCATTAACACTAAAGGGTGATACCATTAAGACAAGTGCACAGTTAATCTCTGCCGCTGGAGAGATAAAAATATACCTCAGAGAGTGCTCTCTCTGGGCTGGAAATGTTCATTATCCGAGTTTCACTGCCCAGCACGGAGTAGCTTTAAGAGGCAGCTATATGGTTTTACTTACCCTTTATTTCTTAGGGGGAAAGGAGAGGAGAGAAGAGAGGGATCTGTTCAGGAGAGAGATGGCAAAAAGTGGCATTGCTTCCTTCAAGCCCCCAGATGCAGACAGTTTCACACAAACGGTAGGAAGTATTGGATTATTTTTCCTCTCTTCCTTGGATCACCTTAAAACAGGATTGCTTCTTCCTTCTCTCCCTGCTTTTATTTCACCATGTCACAGTAGCCCTGGAAGAGGGAGCTCCTAACCTAAATTCATGGCAACCTATAGACTTATATGAAACAAGAGATAATCCACACCCAAAAGAGCTTACAACAGGCAAAAGAGTAGAGCCAGATGGAAATCCAACTCAAAAGAGTCACGAAGTGTCTTTTCATTCCTCTCCATCTCCCTGCGGTCCAGTACAGTTTAACACGGCTGGTGTTCTGTGCTGTGGTGTGCTTCCTTCCCAAATAAATGGCTAAAGAAAGAATGGGCAGAGAGCTGTAACTGCCCCAGGAAAGCGCTGGAGAATCAAGCAGGAGGTTCACATGAAGATCACATTAAGGGAAGTAATAGAGAAGTGAAGACAACAACCCCAGGCAGTGCTACAGGCTGGGGACAGAGTGGCTGAGAGCAGCCAGGCAGAGAGGGAGCTGGGGGTGCTGGGAGAGAGGAGCTGAAGAGGAGCCAGCAGTGCCCAGGTGGGCAGCAGAGCCAATGGCATCCTGGGCTGGCTCAGGAGCACTGTGGCCAGCAGGACAAGGGAGGTTCTTCTGCCCCTGTGCTCAGCACTGCTCAGGCCACCCCTGGAGTGCTGTGTCCAGTTCTGGGCTCCTCAGTTCAAGAGAGATGTTGAGGTGCTGGAAGGTGTCCAGAGAAGGGCAGCAAGGCTGGGCGGGGGCCTGGAGCACAGCCCTGTGAGGAGAGGCTGAGGGAGCTGGGGGTGTGCAGCCTGCAGCAGAGGAGGCTCAGGGCAGAGCTCATTGCTGTCTGCAGCTCCCTGCAGGGAGGCTGTAGCCAGGTGGGGTTGGGCTCTGCTGCCAGGCAAGCAGCAACAGAAGAAGGGGACACAGTCTCAAGCTGTGCCAGGGGAGGTCAAGGGTGGATGTTAGGAGGAAGTTGTTGGCAGAGAGAGTGATTGGCATTGGAATGGGCTGCCCAGGGAGGTGGTGGAGTGGCTGTGGCTGGAGGTGTTGAAGCCAAGCCTGGCTGAGGCACTTAGTGCCATGGTGTGGTTGATTGGGCAGGGCTGGGTGCTAGGCTGGGCTGGCTGAGCTTGGAGCTCTCTTCCAACCTGGTTGATTCTATGATTCTGTGATTCTATGATTCCATGACTCACACTTCAGGGTTACTAGGCCTGGTAGCCTGTTCCTTATTTGCTAAGGTTTGGGTACAAGCTCTCAGTGCCAGCCCCTTCCAAAAGGGGATCTGACAGGTGAAGTGGCTCATAGAGCCACTGGCACAGTACAACCAAGGGTTGCAAAGTACACACACAGTCTAACCTTGGTCACTCAGTACTCCTGTAGTGTGCAGAGATCCCAGGACCTTAGCTTGTGGCCACTAGGTAGCTACTTCACCACTAGCAAGTGAAAGTACACCCAGCCTCATCCATCAAATCATGGGCAGGGAGATATACAGATCCCAAAGTTCTGTCTCACAGGTCTTTTACCCTAGATTTAAATTGAGCCCCTGCAGGACGCAGTCCCTTTCTACACTCTTCCAACCGAAGAGTTGCTATTTCTGCCCCGTGGGCCACTGTGCCTCAGAGCACTTCTAAGACAGTAAGACACCCAGAGCAACCATCAGGTGGATGTGCCCTGTTAGACTACCACTACCAAAGACTGAGTCTGTGCAATGCAGGGAACACAGTGAACAGAGACCTCACCCCTGACCTTGGGCAAGATACTTTGTCTTTTTATACCTTGCTCTTTCTCCTTCACGCTTCCCATGCGCCTCTTTCATCGCCCGTGCAATTCCCTGAAGTGAAAGCACAGGAGGACAGCTTGCACATGTCTACATGAGAGCCTGGCACTAAGTTTTTTTCCTCAGCTGCTTAAGTGAAGCTATTTAAGTCACCAGCAGAGGCCCAGAGATGCTGTGATTTGGGCAGGGACTGTGCCTTTTGGTTTCTTCTGCCTGCGCTTTCATTACTGCCTTGGACACCGCAACACGTTTGAAGCGGTTCTCTGTCCTCGGCTGTAAGCGAATACTGCACTTAGCCCATTAGGCTCTCTTGCTACACTAATATGGATTCTATAGTTCAAACCCCACTAAACACTTTTCCGTTCCTCTGACTGAATCCAGGTTTGTAAATTTGCTTTGCTGCACAATGTCATTCAAGAACCTGACCCAGCAAAAACTGCTACAGATCTCACAAGACTCCTGGCACAGCGCGTAAGAGAAAACGTTCTGTGTAAACAGCAAATGCCAGCAGCGAGGAGGAGGAGGAGGCACAGAATGAATGCGGTTCTCATTTAATTGCTTTTAAAGCTCTTTGTCATCTTTTTCTCATTTCCCCTCCTGCCCAAGACCAGAATATCAGGCATGTAACAGAATCCGTTCCGATTAGAAGGTTTTGTTACAGCTGTAATAAGCTTCCATGAAGGGAAAGTCCCCTGAGCCCTATATTTCATCTCAACTTTCCCCACCGCACTAAACAGAGGGTTTGATTCTGGAAAATAGAGATCAAAATTCTCTCCTTCTGCACTCAACACTGGGAGGTAATGAGAACTGACAAGCCCTAGGCTCGTCGTGAAGCTGCCACGGTCTGGGCCGAGACCGCTGGTGCGATAACAGGTTTTGGGAAGGTTTCCACTTTCATCTGTTTATTTATTATTCTTCTTAATTATTCCTAGGCTTGTGATTTTGGGGGAGAGAGGGTGGGAGGAGGGAAGAGAAGGGAAGAAAAAAGGGAGTCAGTAGCTTGGCAGCGGACAGGCGAAATCTAAACACCACACACATTCGCTATACCCTGGAAAAACCTGGACCCTACACAACAATTTCTCTAACAGCATCAGTTGGATAAACCAGCAACTTACTTGGAAGGAATCTTTGCTTTCCTAGAATTCATGTAACTCGCAGATAAAATGACCTTGAGGGATGGCAGCTTGCCTTGCAAAATACATTAACTCTTTCAGAGCAAGCCCCACCAAAGATGCTCCATTATCCCTTCTGCGGCAAATCAGGAAGGACAGCAGAGTTTGGCTCAGGCTTGCCAATGGCCATGCCTTGAAACATCAGCAGGTTTCACACTCAGCTTCAGTTCTGATCATTTAGAAGGGACACTTTAAAAAGTCTGATCAATTTATCTGTGAGTGCTGACAAATCTCATGCAAAGAAATTACTTGAGCCATGTTTCCTCACCCCTGTTCAAATCACAGGATCATAGAATCACAGAATCAATCAGTCAGGGTTGGAAGAGACCACAAGGACCATCTAGTTCCAACCCTTCTGCCATGGGCAGGGACATCCTACCCTAGATCAGATGATCAAATGATCTCAGAGATGGTCACTTAGACCCATTTTGCTGTGCTTTGAGATAAACTAGCAACCAGGTGGTTAGCACAAGGTCTGTCCCAAAGTGGCAGCCTCTTCAGTGGCTCTCTTGAACCATTTCTGTTCCCATGGTTCTGCAACAGTGATTTTTAAGATGAAAATCTCAGGCTGAGGCAGTTGGGCAGCAGCAGTCAAATCTGCTCTGCAGCTGCTTCAGAAGCAATGGGTCCTGAGATGGACAGAACTGCCTGAGGGTGGACTCTGGGCATGATGTTATTGGCTGGGTTCTCTGCTCTTGAAAAGTAGTAGTTTCTCTTCTGCAGCCTTTCTGTCCAGAGGGTTTCTCTTCCCTCTGCCCTACTTGCCTATTTTCACTGCCATAGCAGAAATGCAACACTCTTCCTTGCGCTGTGTCAGATCTGGCTGGTGAGCAGATTCAAGGGTGTTAGTGGGTGACTGACAGAGGCTTTCCTTGAAAACGCTAGGGAAGAAAATTTGAAGTGATGATGGAAGCAGCTCACTGGAGTCATTTAGATTAAAGAAGCCACTTGGAAGGGAGAAGCAGCAAGAGCTGGCTTTTTACTGGTTACTCTGGATCCAGATGTGTCTGTAAGGAAGACTGCTGAGACTTCAGCGTATTTCTACAAGATAGATTCTGAGAGCTTTCACTTTTCTCCTCCTTTCAGACTATAGAATCATAGAATCATAGAATCAAGCAGGTTGGAAGAGACCTCCAAGCTCAGCCAGCCCAACCTAGCACCCAGCCCTGCCCAATCAACCAGACCATGGCACTAAGTGCCCCAGCCAGGCTTGGCCTCAACACCTCCAGCCACAGCCACTCCACCACCTCCCTGGGCAGCCCATTCCAATGCCAATCACTCTCTCTGACAACAACTTCCTCCTCACATCCAGCCTAGACCTGCCCTGGCACAGCCTGAGACTGTGTCCCCTTCTTCTGTTGCTGGGTGCCTGGCAGCAGAGCCCAACCCCACCTGGCTACAGCCTCCCTGCAGGCAGCTGCTGGCAGCAATGAGCTCTGCCCTGAGCCTCCTCTTCTGCAGGCTGCACACCCCCAGCTCCCTCGGCCTCTCCTCACAGGGCTGTGCTCCAGGCCTCTCCCCAGCCTTGCTGCCCTTCTCTGGGCACCTTCCAGCACCTCAACATCTCTCTGCAATGGAGGAGCCCAGAACTGGACACAGCACTCAAGGTGTGTCCTGAGCAGTGCTGAGCACAGGGGCAGAAGAACCTCCCTTGTCCTATACTCTAAGATCAGTTACTGCAAACATTTGGGATTAAAGAACACCATGGAGATCCTTTTCCCTCAGTAGAGGTATCCCATCTGTGCTGAGACAACACTGACATCCACCTTCCCTAGAATCTGCCACCCCTCAGCTCAGAAATCAGAGCTTTCTCCCTTCCTTGCAGACAATCCCAGCTTTCACCCAGAGTGGGCTGCCTTTCCCTGACAACCGAGCTGATCCAGAGGCATAAATACTCTCTTCTGTTTCATCAAGGAAAAGGGAGCTTGAGACATTAAAAACTGTGTGGAAGAAGTCTTGTCTTTTCTACATGTTCTCAGCTGTCATCACTCTGCAAAAGACAGCTCAGCCAGTCTCTAGCAAGAGCTTTGAGCTGAAAGGAGGGAAGGGTCTGCCTGCCCAGCTCTAGCCCTCTTGCTGAGCCTGTAGCTGTTGGTGAACAATTGCCCAAGCTTCTGCAGCTTCATGACTTTCTCTGGAAAAGAGAGTGTTAAATCAGAGCTTCTGATGGAAAAGCAGCAGAGAAGTGGGGGGGTGGGAGGGTGGTGGACAGATATCATAGCATTGTAGAACTGATTCAGTTGGAAAAGACCGCTAAGATCATCGAGTCCAGCTGCCAACCTAACACCACCATCACCTTTAAACCACCTCCTGAAGTGCCACATTTGCATGGTTTGCCACCACCTACCTGGCTATGGTCCTCCAGCCGCCTTTTCTGCAGGAAGGGTTTGCATGGCTGGCAGCTGGACCGTGTACCTCTTTCCCCACTCACTCAGTCCTAGCAGAAAGGTGAAAGAAAGAGGTCTACAAAGCAACAAAGCAACGATTTAGCCAGGCCAGAAGCTTACGCAGCAACTATGCAAAGGCTCAAACAAACACACACACCTTTGGCTGCTGGAACCTGTTTGACTGCCAGAGGGGACAGGAGCCAGAGGACCAGGTCACCCAAAAGAAGAAAAGAATGAAAAAGAGCCCAGAACCAACAAGGGCCAAAAGAAAGAAATAGCACATAGCCCTCCTCCAGAATCACCTGCAACAGCCCCACCGAAGCCAGCAGAGACCCCACCAGGGACCGATTTGCCCTGCTGTCACTAATTTCCCTTTGAAAGAGTTGCTAGCAGGGACCTCAGATTAAAAACTCTCTCTCCTCCAATAGGAAGCACTTCCAGGAGTTCAGTATCTCCCCTCCCATCCCCACAGCATGAAACACCAGTCCAAGTCCCAGTGTGAGACTTGAACCTAAAGTGACCTTCAGAGCCCTGCAGTGAAGGATGTATGAGCCAATGAGTCATGTTGACTCTGGCTTGGATCTAAATGGGCTTCTTCTCTCATAGCAGAGAAACCACGTTCACACAGCCACGGACCTGGCTGCTGTGGGGTAACCCTCAGTGCAAGAGCTGGGTGGTGCTTGGTGATGTCATCCTTGCCTAGAGGGAAGGGGTGAGCAATGGGGTGGGGATGGCAAAATCCAGTTACTCCAGAAGTTACATCCTCTCTGTAACTTAGGATGCAGAAAACATGATGAGGACAGACTGAAAGAGTTGGGGCTGTGCAGGCTGCAGAAGAGGAGGCTCCCAGGTGACCTTCTGGTGGCCTTCCAGGGTCTGAAGGGGGCTACAAAAAAGCTGGACAAGGACTTGTTAGGCTGTCAGGGAGTGATAGGAGTAGGGGGAATGGAGCAAAGCTGGAGGTGGGGAGATTCAGAGTGGAGGTGAGGAGGAAGTTGTTGAGCATGAGAGTGGTGAGAGGCTGGAATGGGTTGCCCAGGGAGGTGGTTGAGGCCCCATGGCTGGAGGGGTTTAAGGCCAGGCTGGCTGAGGCTGTGGGCAGCCTGCTCTAGGGTAGGGTGTTTGTGACCATGGCAGGGAGGTTGGAACTGTCTGATCCTTGTGGTCCCTTCTGACCCTGACTGCTTCTATGATTCTAAGAAATTGCCATCCAAACTGAAGAGTAGAGGCTAAACTACCTCTCTGGTTAGTGAAAATGATGGCTTCTGTTCCATGGCCTTTTCTTTGCAGGGAGAGTGAAAGTGGTTGTTGCTTGCCCTACACCTCTTTGATAGGAAATTTTCATTTCCTTTTGTGCCATCCTGTAAAAACCAAATTCACCTTCCAGTTTTTGATGTGCCACCATGAAGGCATCATTTGGGCCTCCTGGATTGTCTCCTGATGTGGACATGATCACAGAGCTGGTCAGCAGTCTGAACTCACTTTCTCCATGCTCCTTACAGAGACATCAGCCACTTTGGACCTCCACATTCCCTCCGCAGGCATTGATGTAAGTAAAGCTGGCTCAAAATATGAGCACACAATCAAGCAACCCTTCAATGAAGTCCTAGAGAGATTGTAGGGGGTTATGACCAAACCAGCTGGTGACATTCCTGGACCAGGGCTGGGAGGCAGCAGCTCTCAGAGGAGAAGTAATACCAAAGGAACCTTCCAGCCATAGATGCCATGAGAGAGTCTGTGACTCACTGAGCATAAGGAGAGACTGTAGTCTGCTACAGGATGACAACCTGGCAGCACAGAGAGGGGATTTTACCTAGCACTGCAAAGCAGCCTCCTCTCAGCTGGATGTAGCAGCTGCTGGGCAGGACATGTAATCACACCTCGCTTGAGGTGCTCAGGTGGCTGAGAGTTTGATGCAAGATAAGACTGTGTGTCTGGGATGGGGATCCTGTATCCCTCTGCAAGCACGGGCTGATGAGCTCCAGTTATTCATGCTGATATTTGCCAGGACACTGACCACTTCAAACAGAGGTTATCCTCTGCCCGATTCTTTCTACCTGCCTGATAACCAGCAGGATATTTGTGTTAGAATATTTTGCTTCCATTTGTCTTTGCTTTGCAGCTGAACAAAGAGATCACTGTTTTCGGGACATCAAAACTGATTTCACTTCAATGGGCTTGAGTTACCAGCTATATATCAAGGGAAATATATATACCGGCCAGACCCACACCTCCTGTCTCAGCTCCTTCTCCACCCACCTCCTCCCTGGAAAGATGTCAACATCTATTCACAAGCCCTTATGCAATTCAGAGCCCTCCGTGGTACTGCCTGTTACCTATTGACATCCCTAATTGTTTGCAAGGAAAGGCAAATTAGCGTCGATAGGAAACCTGAGAAAGCAAGAAAGGCGACGTACAGGTCAGCAGAAGGCTGGCTGTCCTTTCCGTCTTCATACTGTGGCTCACTGGGCTGTCAAGGAATGCAAATCACACTCGTGGTGTTAGCCTGCACTTCAAATCAATGCTTCCTGTGGTTCTTGCACATCTCCGTGTCAGAATATGGCACCTGGAAGGAAAGAAGGCGGAAAAACCCACAGAAAAAAGCTGTTTGTTGCCTCCTGTGCTCCAGAACTGCAGAGATCAGTGCATGGGCTGCACAGCTGCAGTTCTGCCTTCAGCAAACTGTGCCTTTGAATAGGAGTAGGCAGCCTGCCTATGGGGCTAGGAGGGTGTAAACCTGTGTGAAGACTGAGGCAGAGAAGTCATTGAGCACCTCAGCCTTACCCACATCCTTTGTCACCAGCTCTCCATTTCCCTTCTGGAAGGGTCCCACCTTCTCCCCCGTGCTCCTTTTCTCGCCACTATAGCTGAAGAGATGGCTCTGCTGAGCAGCCCCTGGGGTGACCCTGCCTGTGGCCAGCTGTTTGTGCAGCCAGCTGTTTGTGCAGCCAGCTGTTTGTGCAGGCCCACAGCAGCGCCGTGCAACGGGTGCCATGTGCAGAGCCCTGTGGGAATGGCCTCTGGCGCTCCAGCTGCTGCATCTCCGCTGGCGCTCCAGCTGCTGCATCTCCGGGGCACGCCGGCCTGCAGGAAACACCAGCCTGGCCTGCCACTCCCACGCCACACACACACCCCTCGGGATTTGCAATTCCTTCCCCTCCTCGGTGCCAGGGAGTCTCCTACAGAGGTTCTGGGACAACACTCTCTGAGGAGGTTAGGTCTACACCACAGGGAGAAGAGCGTTTGGAGGGCAGAGTTAAGCTCCCTATAGCCTGTAGCCTGCTGACACTGCTGGCTGCAGCTCAAGCTCAGAATGCCTGTGCTTGGGTTTAGGATGGGCTAAACTTGGACTGATTTTTGCTAGGATGGACTGGAGCCTAAAGAATCATCTACAGTTCCCACTTGTGCAGAATCATGTGGATAAGAGCTGAGGCTCAATTTAAGGCAACAAGCAAGTTCCTTGCTTGGCAGTCAGCCGCCGTCCGTGCCCACGCGCGTGGGCTTGGGCCCATGCAAACATACCACCATGCTTCCAGAGACACTGCTTTGGAGCAGTAGCACTCAGCTCTTCTCACTTTATGTGACTTCCAAGAGTTCCATGCCCATGCTTTTATTTTCCTTTTCCTTTCCAAATGGGGAAGAAAGGACTTGTCCAGAAGCCAGCAGCAAGCCAGTACCAGAGCTAGGAGAGCAACCCAGCCCTTAGTGCAGTGCCACAGGCTCTGTGTGTTCAGCTGCTGGAGACGCTTGAATAAGGAACTCATCTCTTCTAGGCCAGACAAAGGCCAAAAGTGAGAATTTTGTTCCATCTGCCCCTCCATGAGTTTCAGAGGATTCCTGCACATGTCTCCAGGTAACTGCATCAGTTGTGTCTAACATGGGATAATTTTAGAACCATAGACTCAAGCAGGTTGGAAGAGACCTCCAAGCTCAGCCAGCCCAACCTAGCACCCAGCCCTGCCCAATCAACCACACCATGGCACTAAGTGCCCCAGCCAGACTTGGCTTCAACACCTCCAGCCACAGCCACTCCACCACCTCCCTGGGCAGCCCATTCCAATGCCAATCACTCTCTCTGCCAACAACTTCCTCCTAACATCCAGCCTAGACCTGCCCTGGCACAGCTTGAGACTGTGTCCCCTTCTTCTGTTGCTGCTTGCCTGGCAGCAGAGCCCAACCCCACCTGGCTACAGCCTCCCTNGAAGAACCTCCCTTGTCCTGCTGGCCACAGTGCTCCTGAGCCAGCCCAGGATGCCATTGGCTCTGCTGCCCACCTGGGCACTGCTGGCTCCTCTTCAGCTCCTCTCTCCCAGCACCCCCAGGTCCCTCTCTGCTTGGCTGCTCTCAGCCACTCTGTCCCCAGCCTGTAGTGCTGCTTGGGGTTGTTGTGGCCAAAATGTGGAGCCCTGCACTTGGCCTTGTTCAGTCTCATCCCATTGGCCTCTGCCCACCCATCCAGCCTGGCCAGGTCCCTCTGCAAGGTCCCTCTGGTCCCTTTTGGTTTCACTTGTTGGGATTTTGGGGTTGGGTGGTGGTTGTTTGGGGTGTTTTGTTTGGATTGGGTTGGTTCTTTTCTTAGATCACAATTGAAAACAAAAGAGAACAACAAGCAAACAAAGAAACCCAAACCATCAAACCATCTATCAGATCCTTTAGGACAGGAGATCACAGGAGCACAGAATGTTAGGGCCCAAAAGGGACCTCGAAAGATCATCCAGTCCAGCCCAAACAAACTTCTTCCTCTCTCTGCTCCTTGATGTTTCATAGCATGCACACATGGTCATTTCATGAACCCTTAGCAGCAAAGGTAGAGGATACAGATCAAACTGTTCTAAAATGCATTGCTGTGCTGCTGTGTTCTACATAAGGCAAGAAGGACATCAAGAGACCTCCTGCTCATGTTCTTTATATGAGTTTTGGACATATCTTTGGAGTCACTGAGGGACATAAGAAGCTACCTGGTCTTGGTTACCCAAAAGATGGCTTATTAATGTGGATTAGGCTTCTCCACAAGAGAAGGCACAGCTGTGCTAGATGATTCAGTTGACTCAGTCAAACAGGCAGCCACAGCACAAATCTCTCTGCTCCTTTCATCTCACACAGGATCAGAATTGTGTGCTTGTCAACAGGGGACTGAAGCCATGAGTCAGCATTCAAGAGGTGCTTTCAGTTCCTTACAGATGGTTACTTTACCAACTGGCAGTTTTAGATAACCTGCACGGAGGCAGAGCAATGCCAAAGGATCTTACCCTGAACCTCAGGGCTCTAGAGGCAGTGGTGGGCACAAGCTCTTACCTACTAACAGGATGTCTCCCATGCAGAGAGCAGCATGTTACATGTGGCCTGTTCCCTTCAGGTAAACCTGTCATGCCACTGAGACAGAGAAAGGTAAGGCAACAGGCTCCTGAGCTGCCCTTCATCAGGTGAATTCATATCAGCATCTCTTCCTCCAGCATAAATATGCCAGTCACTGCAGGGGGCTCAAATACAGATGTGATTTGGGCTTTGTTTCAGGGGGCTCAAATACAGATGTGCTTTGGGCTATGTTTGTCACCAGTTGTGACTTTGCAGAAATTGCACCATGTTGGCTCCAAACCAGTTTGAGGATGAAAGGCTTAGATCTCTTCCCTACCTTGCTGCTACTACATCACACCCGGCGACAGAACTGAGTCACTTCACCGCATCTCCATGCCTTGATGACTCTGATTTCTTCTTGCCTGTGTGCGTGAAGAAAGAACAACACTTGGACTGATGTCCTGGCAGTGCTGACTACCACATCTCCACCTCGTGGGGTATGGCTGGGTGAGGGTTTTTACACTTGTCCTTCATGCCTGGCAGCCATCTATAAATTCTCCTATATATAGCTTTCTGGACAAATATACTCTCCCTGTCTAGGTTTGTTTCCCTGCTGAGAGGGCTCAAAGGCCAGCATATTTCAGGAGAGTTAAGAGATCTATCCAATGTTTTGGCTCATTAATTCCCTTCAGCCAGGTTTCCAAATTGCCTCGTTTATTTACTGTAAGCCACACTGAAACCCCATCTGGTTAAATACTAGGGCTGGATTTTGCAGGTCTTTCAAGGTCTGGCATCCTTGAAAAGAAGTTTTGCAAAGTATTTTTCTTGCACATGCTGCAAAGAAAGTAGATCAGCACCTCCGTGGGTGCCTGGAGTGCAGTGCTCCTTGTGCTGAGCAGAGAAAGAAGTCAGACTGAAAATCCTGCAGCAGGGACACCTGCTCTGACAGGCAGCACTGGTCCCAAACTCTTGCACCAATGCTTTGCCAGACGCCTGAAGAGACACTTGCCAGACTCCAGTGAGTGATGGATTAGCAACAAAGAGAGAAATGAGACACTGCTTTCACTTGTTTTCACAGACAAGGACCCTGTGCCCCCAGGATAAATCCTGGAAGGGGGGAAAGCACCTGGATATCCTTTCCAATAGTGCCCTGACCAACTCACCGGGGCAATCCAAGAACCTGCTGCTATCAGACTTGTCATAACTCTGAAATCACAGCCTCCTCTTTCATGCTGTGAGCTTGATTCCCTCATGCAGAGATTGTGGGGGCAGGAGGGAATGGATTTTGGAGTGCTTTACTTCAGAGATTGCCAAGCGAAGCCTGCTTCGTGCCTAGAGGTGCCGAAAGCGGTTAACATCTGGGGGCTGTTCAGTGAGTCGCTGATCTCCAGTCCCCTTCCTGTGAGGTGATGGTTCAAGAGAACACCTTGGCTGCTGGCACGAATTCAGCTTTTTACTGCCATGACCTGTTGTGCCAGTGAAAGCTGCCTTCTGCCAGCACAGCCTGCATCCACATCCAATGCTGAGGCCTGGAAGGAAGTAACATTTTGTCTTTCTCCTCAGTACCACCCAAAAAGAACTTTGCTGGCAGAATGCTACCAGTGCACCTGGTGGATGCTGCGTTTCTTCTTCCCCTCCAAGGAGTGCTGGAGCAAGCCTCCCACCATCCTATTAGATCCCAAATGTTTTCAAGGACTCACCACATATTTAAACAGCACTGCTTGGAGCAAATGGAAGCCTAGCCACAAAGCTGCCATCCACACAGAGCCTCACCCCAGCTAGGCATTGGTGTGCTCCTGCGCTCCCTCACCAAGGGAAGCACTTAGCATGACACAGAAGAGATCCTGAGTGAGAAGTGTCTTAGTGCAGAAACAGACGGCTCCAAAAGGACTGGTGCTGATCAGGTGGTAGAGTCAGAGCTCCAGGTTAGGGCTGTGTGGATGGAAAGTGGGGACTGCAAACAACCATACTGTATCAGCCCACTACAGAAAGACAACTCTTCCCTCTAACATTCTTGTTAACCTGTTGCCAGAGGCAGTCAGTGACTGACACTGAAATGTTGGAACTCTCTGCGAGCCTCCAGAAACACCCTGTGCAAAATCAATCCCCTGCTGAGTTCGCAGGAGGCAATTACCTTAGCTGCCTGTGGAACCTCAAAGTCCTGACTGTGCTAGAAACTGAGGGAAAGCAGTCATGGGATGGCCCTTCATTGCTTCATCCCTCCCCCTCCAGTGAAGAAGTTACGAGTGGCCAGAGTGAAAAGCAGTGTGAAAACTTCTGGTGTGGAGGTGCCAGAGCAATGGGAAAGGCTGCAAAGGGGAGAAGGGGGAGCTGAGCTGCTGAAAACATGACTGGGCAATGCACAAGAGTGGTTATTTAGAAACAAGCTTTCGTTGGAGTGATATGGTTTAACATCAGCTTTGGGGGTGATTTGTCTTAACACGAGCTTTGGGTTTCATCAGAGTTTTTTTCCCCTGTAAGGCACGACAGCTAAGTAAGCAGGGCTGAAACTTGCTTACTGCCAGAAGTCCAAGGCTAACTCTGACACAAAAGGGCAACGTAGCAAATTAGAAGTGAGCTTTGAGTTACATGTCCCAGAGGCTCCAGGATGTGGGTATTGATCCATCTTGGGAGCACCAGCTCTTCCTCTTAAACCTTCTTCTGATGCAGTTCTAAACCCCTAAAAGCTCAGGCAGAAATACAGAATCACAGAATCAGCCAGGCTGGAAGAGACCTCCAAGCTCAGCCAGCCCAACCTAGCACCCAGCCCTGCCCAAGCAACCAGACCATGGCACTAAGTGCCCCAGCCAGGCTTGGCTTCAACACCTCCAGCCACAGCCACTCCACCACCTCCCTGGGCAGCCCATTCCAATGCCAATCACTCTCTCTGACAACAACTTCCTCCTAACATCCAGCCTAGACCTCCCCTGGCACAGATTGAGGCTGTGTTCCCTTCTTCTGGTTTTTTTCTTTTTTTCCCCTCTATTTTCCCCTATTTTCCTATTTCTGTATTTTTTTCTATGTGTGTACAATGTACCAATGCTGCCCCTGCTCATCAAACCAGCTGAAGCCTCCTTCCCTTGAACGTTTGCCACATCAGAGCATGGGGCCCAGGCTAGCAAATGCTCTTGGAGACCTTTGCTCTCCCCAGGGCGTTTGCAGCTGGCAGCAGTGATTGTCTGTTTCTCTCACTTTCCTCTCATTTCCAGTATTTGTTGATTATTGGTTTCATAATTGCTGCTACCTCATTTTGTATTTGTGAATTGTACAGAGAGAGACCAAATTGTACAGAGACAGAAGAAAAGAGGTGAGTGAAATGCTGACATTTCTGGGTAAAGAGACCATTTGTGCCACCTGCATCATGCTTCCTCTTCTGCCCAAGTCTGCCCAAGGTCTCCTTCCCCTATCTGAAGCTTCCCCCGAGGTCTCACCATGGCACCAGGCTTGCTTAAAGAGACCTGTAGGAGGCAACTCCTTGAGTGAGTGTGTGTGCGTCCAAGTGAATGTTTAGAAGAGAGGCCATGAAGTGAGCACCACCTCGAGAGCCCCTGTTTGTCTTGGCATCTGTTTCCTCTCCATTTGTGTTAATTATTTGCTGACTTCTTGCTTGTGCCTGATGTCCTTCCAAAGGAGAGGAGCTTGGAGCCAACCGCGCACCATTATTCAAACCCTCAGCTATTGCTGTGCAAAAGCCTCTTCAAAGCCCGGCCTGCTGCCCCTGTTTCTGTTTATCAAACAGCTGTGTTGGGGTTGGCTGTGTTTGGTCAAGTTCATGGGGAAAGGCTGCCAAAATTATGAGAGAGGGAGCAGGGGAGAGTGAAAATGCCTCTCACCTCACAGGGAGCGAGAAGAGGGAACATGGCAGCCTCTAGCCCAGGATGCTATAAATAACCAGCTTGGCACTGCTGCACAAGAAACAGTTGGCTAGCCCTCTGCTCTGCCTCCCTGCTGGGCTTGTTATGTAGTTAACCCTCTGCTGCATTCGCTGGAGGAGAAGGCTGTGTCAGCCACAACTCCTCTCTCTAGGTAATCCTTTGCACAGCACATGTATATCCACCACAGCCAAAAAGGGCAATGGACTGGATCTGGGTGAAGGCTCCATGGCTTTCAAGTGTTTACTCATACATCCAGCTCTAAAACAGCATCAGAGCAAGTCTAAAATTAAGCAGAGGCTGAAAAGTCCTCTGCTTCAGTGCTTTGGTAGTCATAAGCCTGCTGAGATAACAAGGAGGAGAGAATGTCCATTTTGTGTGTTGACCAAGGTGATGGTCAGGGTCTACTGGAAGAAGTAGGAGGGCATTTCTTCATGTTGGCTGCTGAAGGAATTGTGCAAACCCCTCCCAAGTCTTTCTCCAGAAGTGTGGACATTAGGAAGGGGCAGCAGCTCAGAGACATTCAAACAGGGGAATGGGATTACATCTAGAGGAAACCTGGGAGAGGGCCCAGGAAAATACTGGAGGTTCTCTGGATGGAGGCTTTGACAAAATGAAGATCCTCTGCTGTGAGATGCTCCTGTGCTTTCTGCAGGCTGCAGAGTGCTGCTTGCTTTTGACAGAATGCACTCAGCTCCTTCACAGCAGAAAGAATCTTGAATCAGAAGGGATTAGTGTAAACTCCAAACATCCCTCTCAGCACAGATCAATGCATTGTGTTTGCCTGCCCTTGGCACCAAGCTGGGCCAGGCAGAGTGATTAATATCCATCTGAGGCTAAGGGATAAGCCTCTATTACAAAGTCTCTGCACTGAGCCCTCCAGTCTCTGCCTCAGCCGTGTGTTGGGGAACAGAGCCACAGAATGTGTGAAAATACAGAGACCTGGCTGGCTTGCAGGGAGCTCCCCAGGCAGAGCCCTCTTGGTGAGTGACACAGAGAGAGGAAGAGTTCTTTACACATCTTTCTAAAAGGCACATTTTTTGAAGGACTCCTCTGACAAAACCACTCCTTTCCTTGGTATGTCCCAGTCAGCCCTTTTCACAGCTCTCTTCTGCACCCCAAGCATTTCCCCCCATCCCTTCAAATAACCTAGACAGCTTTTGGATCCTCATTACCGGGGCCGGGACAGAGCTCCCAGCAGTGCCTCCATTTACTGACCTCTCTCCCTCCTTGTCAGCGCTTTGAAGGGATCTTCCATGGGTCCCTTTGTTCCAGGTCTCCCTGACCTTGGCTGCCTTCTAACCAAGTCCTCGCATCATCAGTCACAAACTCTCTTTGTTAGCTGATTTGGCCAGCTCTTGTTTTCCATCTCCTCTGGTATCCTTGTCAGTCTCCCATACAGTTCTCTTCCCCAGGCTCTTTGTCTTCATGGGAATCCTCTGTTTCCCTAATCTCTCCAAAATTCCTTTCACTGTGCTATTCTGTTTCCTGCACAATCTACACCATTGGAAATAACCTTCCACTCAGCTTACATTAACACCACTCCTAGAAAAGGTTCCATGCAAGTGATTTTATTTATCCTGGATACAAATCATAGAACCATAGAAACATAGAATTATAGAACCATAGAACCATAGAATCATAGAAACATAGAAACATAGAATTATAGAACCATAGAACCATAGAATCATAGAACCATAGAAACATAGAATTATAGAACCATAGAACCATAGAATCATAGAACCATAGAAACATAGAATCATAGAACCATAGAATCATAGAGCCATAGAAACATAGAACCATAGAATCATAGAATCAGTCAGGGCTGGAAGGGACCACAAGGATCAGCCAGTCCCAACCCCCCTGCCATGCCCAAGGACACCCTACCCTAGAGCAGGCTGCCCACAGCCTCAGCCAGCCTGGCCTTAAACACCTCCAGCCATGGGGCCTCAACCACCTCCCTGGGCAACCCATTCCAGCCTCTCACCACTCTCATGCTCAATAACTTCCTCCTCACCTCCAGCCTGACTCTCCCCACCTCCAGCTTTGCTCCATTCCCCCCACTCCTGGCACTTTCTGTTAGCCTAAGAAGTCCCTCCCCAGCTTTTTTGTACAAGCTGAGAAAAATGGCTCAAAATTTGAGGCCTTTCCTCGGGTTCAAGATAGGGCAGAGATGTTTCAGGGACTCTTTCAGTTAGCATCTGTGTAAAAACATCTCAGCTTTGAATACTTTGTGAGTATTCCCAGTAGAGGTGCTTCTTCTCTCTTGCCACCATCAACTTGGACTTCCTGTTCATAACATAAGGATGTCCAAATTAAAGATCCAAGATGCCTAAATGGTGTCTCTGAAGATGGTCATAAGCTGTGTATTGCCGAAGGAGTGAAAGAGAGAGAGGCCACATGGAGTGTCTGTGTCTTTGGGTGTGCCTTCTCAGTCACCGACAGCACAGGGACGGATGGAACAGTGATCTTGATGAGCATGCTGCAGCAGAGGAAAGCAAACAAGCACCAAAACTGCTCTCAGGATAGATAATGGCCTTCTAAATGAGGGGTGTCCTGAGAACTTCTCTGTTTGGGATCTTTTGGTCTCTTTGGGAGACTCAGAGATGAAATATTCATCTGGAGCAGGAATGAGATGTTAATGCTAGCTCAGGTACCTGAGAGCAGGAGTGTAAATGATCACACCAAGTTTCTTATACCCCTGCAATAACTCTCTGGTTATCTGAATCATAGAATAGAATCACAGAATTGAGCAGGTTGGAAGAGACCTCCAAGCTCAGCCAGCCCAACCTAGCACCCAGCCCTATCTAATCCACCAGACCATGGCACTAAGTGCCCCAGCCAGGCTCGGCTTCAACACCTGCAGGCACGGTGACTCCACCACCTCCCTGGGCAGCCCATTCCAATGCCAATCACTCCCCCTGGTCATGTTTCCTCAGAAGTAGGTTGTTGCTTGTTTGCTTCAGATGGAGATAAAATGAAATCTGATCATTTGGGGCTGTATAGTTATCATGTCAGCAGGTATTAACTCTTGACTGAGCCGTTTTATCCTTACAAGTTCTTCATATGCCTGGTCTGGGGTGAAGATGCCTGCTAGACTCAGCATCTCGGTGCTGAAATTTTCCCCAGAAGAGAAGCCTAAAAGGTAGCCATGCAAAGGGCAGCTTCAGTAGAGTGCCTTATCCAGTCTTTTCCTTCTGGGATATTCTCTCTGGGTTTGGTCTCACTGGGAGCTGTCAGCAGCAAGTGGAGTGTCTTATCTCAGCTATTGGTGGAACCGAACAGCAGAGAGAAAAATGCCAGGGCCCAGAGCTTTTGCTTCAGAAACATGAAACTTCCTTTTGATATATTTCCCCTCAAAACCTGGTATTTATTTAACAAGCTCCCTGACTGACTCTGGAAACAAACCTGCTATTTGGACTCGAGAATACTTCTCAGTGAATTATATTAGATAAATATAACCAAAGTGTGTGATTATGCTTGGGTCGATTAACTCCTGATGTGAAAACAGAACCATTCCTTTGGCTCTCTGCTCACCAGCAATTTGTCACTGGTTTGTGTTAAAAAGCCCCTCCCTCTAACTGAGTGCTGGAAACTCTAAGAAGCCATTTAATCTTGCCCCTGCAGCTGATTCTTCCTGATGCTGCACATTGCACTTACTCACAATCACAGTTTTTTCACCTCTGCAGGCAAGGTGCTCCCTGCAAGACTTGGAATCAACACAGCCCTGCACTCCCCTCGGCACTTTCCCTGCACTAGTGGAACTTGTATCACAAATCTCAAATCTAATCCACATCACATTGCTGGAAGGGAGAGTCTGAGCTAAATCCTGGAAAGTGCTGACTATCCTCAGCTTCTGCTGTCAGCAGGAGCTCCCAGAGGAGGAGTGCATGCGTGGATCATGCCTTTTCCTACAGGTCTGTGTTTCTAAACGGCGGTGTTTAAGCCTTGTTCCAGACATATTACATTCCTGCCTTGTTTGGCCTCCTGGGAGGCTAAAAGAGCTTTTTTCGTAGAATCACAGAATCAAGCAGGTTGGAAGAGAGCTCCAAGCTCAGCCAGCCCAACCTAGCACCCAGCCCTGCCCAATCAACCAGACCATGGCACTAAGTGCCCCAGCCAGACTTGGCCTCAACACCTCCAGCCACAGCCACTCCACCACCTCCCTGGGCAGCCCATTCCAATGCCAATCACTCTCTCTGCTAACAACTTCCTCCTAACATCCAGCCTAGACCTGCCCTGGCACAGCTTGAGGCTGTGTCCCCTTGTTCTGTTGCTGGGTGCCTGGCAGCAGAGCCCAACCCCAGCTGGCTACAGCCTCCCTGCAGGGAGCTGCAGACAGCAATGAGCTCTGCCCTGAGCCTCCTCTGCTGCAGGCTGCACACCCCCAGCTCCCTCAGCCTCTCCTCATAGGGTTTGTGTTCCATGCCTCTCAGTTTTGTCTCTCTTGCCCCTTGTATATCCCCAGCACACTGAGTAAGACAACTTCTCCCACACAGTGAATGGTTTCTTACTCTGAAGAGTCTTCATACAGTGTCTTGGTTACATCGAGCTGCCTGCAAGTGCCCAGAAGTAGCACCACTGCCAAACCCCTGAAAGTGCTTGTCAAGGGTTAGGGCTGGGCTAGCCACTAAATAACTGACAGATGCTCTCTATTAACCCCCCTCCCTCCCCAAAGAGAAGGGAAAGGAAATAAGGCAGAGGGACTTAGAAACTGGAAGAGAGAAGTAAAACATCTTTAATGAAAATGAACATCATCATCGTAATATATATGCTAACATCACAGAATGAAAGAGCAGTTTGGGCTGGAAGAGACATTAAAGATCATCTGGTTCCATGAGCAGGGACACCTTTCACCAGACCAGGCTGCTCAAGGTCCTGTCCAATCTGGTTTGAACAGTTACAGGGAGGGGACATCCACAACTTCTCTGGGCAGCCTGTTCCGGTGTCTCACCACCCTCACTGCAAAGAATTTCTTCTGAAGGTCTGCTCTAAATCTAGGCTCTTCCAGCTTAAATCCACCCCCCCTCATTCTATCACTACATGTCATTGGAGAAGGTTCTTTTCCAGCTTTCTTGTAGGTCCCCCCGTGGGTACCAGAAGGCTGCTATAAAGCTCCCCCCCGGAGCCTTCTCTTTCCAGGCCAAACGGCCCCAACTCTTGAAGCCTGTTGCCAGAGGGGAGGTGCTCCAGTACTCTGATACATGCAAAACCAATACTCAGCTCAACACCCCCCAGGTGGCAATTAGGTCACAATCACCACTGATGATGTGGGCAGGCATTAAGGAAGTCCCAGACTGGAGTCAGCAGCAGACGGAAATTAAATTCAAAAGTTGGAGTCTGGAACTAGATTTAGGAATTCATGGATTAGCATCAAGGGCAGGAGAACAGACAGAGTCCTCCTAGGATACAAGCCATGGAAGAAGAGAGCCTGACCTTTGTGATCCTTCAGCTTTGTACTGAATAAGATGGATATGGAATGGACTACCTAGCTGGCCAGCTTAAGGTCAGCTGTCCTCTCCATCCCTGCCCACAGACACACTCTTACTCTGCAGCCCCTAAAGTGGTGCAGAAGATTTAGCAGTGACTTTGGTTGGAATTAGCTGATCCTTGTGGTTCCTCCCAGCCCTGACTGATTCTATGAAGCAGTTCTGCTCTAAGTCAAACCAGGAGGGCACTGAAGACCACCATCCCAAATATCAGGAGGAGGAAAATGCATTTTTGTGCTTTTAAATATTGGTCTTTTCAGGGGAAAGGGGGGAAAAAAGATATTTACAACAAGGGAAATGTAGTGAGGGCTGGGAAGGGTGGGAAATCCCTTTGATTGGGTATTGCAGCACCAGAAAGTTCCAGAGACCTTTCAGAGGTGAAGTGAATGTAGTTGTCACCCTGCCTCTGCTCGTTTCTAATCGCTCATTGGCTCTGATCCCTATGCTTTTGGCTTGCTGATAAAAGTCCACCTAAGCAGAAACTCATTTTATCCAAGGCAGGTTCCTGGTACATGAGCAGGACATGGGTTAGCTGTTGGAGGCTTGCCAGGCAATGAGTCTGCAGTGTTCATAGGCATCTTACTGTCCAAAGAAACACCGAGGAACAGAGGAGTGAGATGAGGAACACAAGGTTGTGCTCAAAGCCAAAGGAACTGATGGTCTTGGAGAGACCAATTGCTCACCCAGATTCCAAAAGCTTTTCACAGGTCTTATCTAGAAAATAACCAGTTTCTGGGGGGAAGTTAAGTGTCTTTGCAGACTGTGTCACTTTTTGACACCAGCTGAGAGAGAGAGAAAGGAGACTGCAGCACAAGGGAGTGAGGAAGGAATAATGCTTTGTCGCTGTGCTTGGACCTCAGGGGTTTCTGTGTAGTTAGACCAGGAACATGGTTCCCAGGGACTTGGGAAATTAATGGTTGTCAAAACAAATACCACCCCAATGGCAGCCTCCCCCTCGCATTGTAAACAGTCTTTAATCACTTCATAATAGGCTGCACCGATGGGAAATTGTGATTAATGCTGTTTACCACTGAGAGACTTCTGCTCCCTTTTCACCAAGGAGTCATGAGAGCTGTGCTGTGCTGCGGGCATAGGGCTGCCTTTCCTTGAAACCCCAACTCAGGGAGCATGCTGCCCTCCTTTGTAGCTCTGTGATGGGATGAAGATGAATTCAGTGAGGAAAAGAAGGTCCCCTGCTCCCTGTGTCACTTCCCCGCATCGGCACACGAGCTCCTTAGAGCTGAGCAAGCATTTACTGCCTCACTGGCAGCAAGAGAGGCAGCAGACAGGTACAGCTGGTTCACTTGTTCAGTGCTCACTGGTAAAGAGCTCATCTCTTCTGGTGTCAGTTGAAAACACTGGCATGAAATGATTCTTGGGTTGTAATCTGGGTAGGTGGTACTAAAAGCCACTTTCTTTGGTGAAGTATTTGAGCTAGAGAATGTGATGGATTCAAAGATGACTTCTCTTGCTTTTTTCTTCTGTTAGGATTGAGTCCAAGTTAGCTGAACACCCTAGAGGCTGTGACTTGAGCCTTGTCAAACAATCTCAGTGCCCCCAGGAGATAAAGGCAAAGTTGCCGGAAGATCTCTTAGGTGCTATACCCCTCCAGGCATGCAAACTCCTGTTCCTATGTGTCATATCGGTGTGTATGAAGCACTCCCAAGCTGGGACGTTTGCTCTGGCTCATTTTCCCAAATCAGTAGGAGTTGGGATGAGCTCATGGAGAGAACCAAACAAATATGTTGTTGGAAACATCATCACAGACTCAAACTGGTCCCAGTCTGAGGCATGAATCAAGAACCTAAGTCTTGATTTTTGCCGAAGCAGCACTACAGGCTGGGGACAGAGTGGCTGAGAGCAGCCAGGCAGAGAGGGACCTGGGAGTGCTGGGAGAGAGGAGCTGAAGATGAGGCAGCAGTGCCCAGGTGGGCAGCAGAGCCAATGGCATCCTGGGCTGGCTCAGGAGCGGTGTGGCCAGCAGGACAAGGGAGGTTCTTCTGCCCCTGTGCTCAGCACTGCTCAGGCCACCCCTTGAGTGCTGTGTCCAGTTCTGGGCTCCTCAATTCAAGAGAGATGTTGAGGTGCTGGAAGGTGTTGAGAGCAGGGCAGCAAGGCTGGGGAGGGGCCTGGAGCACAGCCCTGTGAGGAGAGGCTGAGGGAGCTGGGGGTGTGCAGCCTGCAGAAGAGGAGGCTGAGGGCAGAGCTCATTGCTGTCTGCAGCTCCCTGAAGGGAGGCTGTAGTCAGGTGGGGTTGGGCTCTGCTGCCAGGCAAGCAGCAACAGAAGAAGGG
Organism: Tricholaema leucomelas; assembly: GCA_013400475.1. Lineage (NCBI taxonomy): Eukaryota > Metazoa > Chordata > Aves > Piciformes > Lybiidae > Tricholaema lacrymosa > Tricholaema leucomelas. Next base: position 123,552 of record WAAF01015094.1, read on the forward strand.
GACAAAGCCTCAATCTGTGCCAGGGCAGGTCTAGGCTGGATGTTAGGAGGAAGTTGTTGGCAGAGAGAGTGATTGGCATTGGAATGGGCTGCCCAGGGAGGTGGTGGAGTGGCTGTGGCTGGAGGTGTTGAAGTCAAGCCTGGCTGGGGCACTTAGTGCCATGGTCTGGTTGCTTGGGCAGGGCTGGGTGCTAGGTTGGGCTGGCTGAGCTTGGAGCTCTCTTCCAAGTTGCTTGATTCTTTGATTCTATTCTATGTTTCTGTGATCAGCTGCCCTGTTCAGTACCTCTGTAACTGGTTTGATGATTGTTTCAATTCTGTTTTTCACAAAACTTTTATGGCAATAGGTTCTTGCTTCAATGGGAACAGGAGGTGGTAGAGGCCCCATCCCTGCAGGTATCACAGTCTCACAGTCTCACAGTATCACCAAGGTTGGAAGAGACCTCACAGATCATCAAGTCCAACCCTTTACCACAGAGCTCAAGGCCAGACCATGGCACCAAGTGCCACGTCCAATCCTGCCTTGAACAGCTCCAGGGACGGCGACTCCACCACCTCCCTGGGCAGCCCATTCCAGTAGCCAATGACTCTCTCAGTGAAGAACTTTCTCCTCACCTCGAGCCTAAATTTCCCCTGGCACAGCTTGAGGCTGTGTCCTCTTGTTCTGGTGCTGGCTGCCTGAGAGAAGAGAGCAACCTCCCCCTGGCCACAATCACCCCTCAGGTAGTTGTAGACAGCAATAAGGTCTCCCCTGAGCCTCCTCTTCTCCAGGCTAAACAATCCCATGAGGCTGTGGGCAGCCTGCTCTAGGGTAGGGTGTCCCTGGGCATGGCAGGGGGGTTGAAACTGGCTGATTCCTGTGGTCCCTTCCAACCCTGACTGAATCTATGATTCTATAGCACAAAGTGAAAAGGAGTTCATAACCTTCCATGGGATCTTTTTCCTTCCTTGCAGTCCCAAGCAAGACTCTGTCCAGCAGATAACTTTTGTTCTAGCAGCTGCTGTGAAAAAAGGAGTTGCTAAAGGGCAGTAAGTGCAGTACTGGCCAAGTGCACCTCTGTGGATAGCAACCCTTACCCAGTTATGAGTGTGTTATGTGATTAGCACCGAGAACAACAATATGAGTATTAAACTTCTCCTAACACTCTCCAGTGCAAATTCTTTTCATGGAGTTCCAGCTCTGTCAATGTTTAATCATCTGAGCTGCTACTTTCCCTGCTCCTGCTCTGCTTCAGGCTGGGGTTTCAGCTGGTTTTTGGTGGTGGTGTATTTGGTGGGTCGCTGGGTTGGGCTGGGTTTTTGGTGGGTTTTTGTAATGAATGTTTTCACAGTCTGGCCATTTCTAAAAAAGAGAGGGAGGAGAATAAATCATTCTGCTAAACCAGACATTTATTTTTCCCTAACTGTTTTTCTTGAAACAGTCTGAAATCTTAAGCCTTTCAGGAGGAAACTTGAGAGGGAATGAACTGGAGAAGAAAAAGGTGCAGTTATACTGGAGTTAAATCCCTGGACTTGACAATATGCCTGTGGTTCTTAGGGCTTGCAAGAGATGAATGTGGTCCAGGCAAAATGTCTCTGTACTTGTGTCTGAGAAGTGCCAATCAGTACTGCCAACCATGTGCATGGCAGACACGAGCTGAAGGCCTGAACTGCAGAGTGCAGCTGCAGGAGAACAGCAGGTCACAGGCATTTGTTCTCTGAAGCACAGAGCAGAGCAGTCTGCAGCCAACCCCATGGAAGGCCATGGGCTATCAGCTACTAATTTCTTGTAAGTCAACCGTGTGTCACTGCCTGAGGAGACAGGGACCATTGGCACATCTTTAGTTTGTGGAAAGGTTTCCTGAGAGCTGAGATCTCTTTTGCACACTAAATCTGAGTGATTGATTCTGCGGAACGAACTGGCTTAGGCCACGTTTCCTCCCAGGATGAAGAAGAGGAGCCAGGACTTTGAATATCCATATATTTTTGCTGGCTAGCAAAGGCATAAATGCATCACATCACCCCCTAGCCATTTGTTCCTGTACAGTACAAACACTGCCTCTGCCAGTTGCTCTTTTGGTTCACACGGCAGATAGTGATGTGCCTTCAAGGGGAGTGGGCTCGGACTGATGCGTGAGCCTCATGCCCTGCATACCTCACATGCACTTCTCCCTCACTAGCATGCACCTACCCAGAGTAACCAAAGAGCTGGGTCTAGTGTAGAGTTTGTTCCAGCAAGTTGAGTTTTCCAGACAGTATGGAAGTATTTGACTGCACTCTCACATTTGTTCTGGATTAGTTCCTCAACATATTATCCACAGGCTCCTCTTCTCCAGCTGCCGTCTGAAAACATGCACAGCCTCTGTCTGAAGAGCATGAAGAAACCACTCCCAACACAGGCCTGTGCCCCGCAGAGCTGTGCTCTCAACAGTCTCAAGTTGTGCCAGGGCAGGTCTAGGCTGGATGTTAGGAGGAAGTTGTTGGCAGAGAGAGTGATTGGCATTGGAATGGGCTGCCCAGGGAGGTGGTGGAGTCACTGTCCTTCGGGGTGTTGAAGCCAAGCCTGGCTGGGGCACTTAGTGCCATGGTCTGGTTGACTGGGCAGGGCTGGGTGCTAGGTTGGGCTGGCTGAGCTTGGAGGTCTCTTCCAACCTGCTTGATTCTCTGATTCTATAATCCAGACTACCTCAAGAGTCCTTTTGTTAAACAGAGGCTCATTTTTCTGAGACATCTCTTCCCTCAAACATTCCAAACTCCTCCTGTCTTGCTTTCTGCTGAAGTAAATGTATTGAGCTGCCGAAGCCAAGAGCACTATCAAAGTCTGAAGACAGCATAAAATGGGTGGCAATTGATCCTTCTTATGCTTCTCTATTGCACTTCCTTGTCAGCGGAGCCAGAAACCTTGTAAGAGACTTTGTACTCCTGCAGGTCTCCTGTGACAATGACTGCCCAGCTACGGGGATATGACTGAACCTTCAAGGTGTTTGCAGTCTCTGTGATCTTCAGGACCTGGCTATGTCCATTGTGACTCGAGGCCTCTTACCATTCATAGAATCATAGAATCAACCAGGTTGGAAGAGACCTCCAATATCATCCAGTCCAACCAATCCAACCCATCCATTCAGTCCAACCTGTCCAACCAAGATCATCCAGTCCAGCCCTATCCGATCACCCAGACCATGGCACTAAATGCCTCACTCAGTCTTTCCTTCTAACCAGTATAAAGCAGTACAAAATCTCTAAATCCTGCTGTGAGCAAAACAGGTGCAACTTCCCCCACTCCCCCTCCCAAATTGATTGCTCCAATTATTCACTTTGTTGTATGAAGGCTAAGGAAAAGATGAAGCACACTAGTTCCTGGCCACCTACCAGCTGCAGCTCAATCATTAGAAATGACAAATTGGTGCTGGTTGTTTTGCACTGTTGCATAGGGAGATTTATGTTTTCTTGTAGCCAGTGCTGATGGAACAAATCCAACTGGGCTTGAAAAAGGCACAAAGATTTACTCAGCCTTTGAAAGCCTAGCTTCAATGCCTCGTGGATGGATGTGGCAAATAGTCTGTGGACATGCAAATATATCACACATCCCTAACAAAGCAAGCATGGGTAATTTGCCATTAAAGCTGTGACATTTCACCCCTGTGCCCTCTCATTCCCAGAAAGGTCCTCCAAGCTGCTGGGAAAAAAACACTACGTTCTCTGAGTACAGAATGGAAGCCTGCTGAGCCTCACAGGGACCAGCAGGCTGTAGAAAGGGCCTGCAATGAGACTCAGCCTCAACCCCATCCTTCTTCAAGCTGAATTATGTTGTCCTTGCAAGAGACCTTGCTGAAAGGGAACTGAAAAGGAGAAATTGGTTTTGAGTTGCTCCACATTTTGCTTTCTTGAGAGAAATGTGTTTAGTTGAAATCCAGCCTAAAGGTTTTTAGGTCTTTAGGTCCACTACTGCTGTAGCACAGCAGACTGCAGAGGTAGAAGGGCTCTAGAAGAGGAGCGTGGAGGCAGCAAGTGGCGTGGGGAACGCCTGCCACACCTCTCTGTGCAGACTCTCTGGCAGATAGTCACCTGGACCACACAGTGCTTGCTCCATGCAGGGCTTTTCATCAAGCATCTTGGCTCCCTGATATTATTTTAGTTTTGACTTTGGGCAAGGGACTGCCCAAGGAAAGAGACCAGACTTAAACAGATCGTCTTTCCTCCAAGTTTGCTGCCAGCAGGAACTGAAGTTGGTTTTCATTTGTGTCCTTTTGGCAAACCACTCTGTGACTTAGCCTAGATTATGTGTTCAGAGCAATGCAGAGGATTTTAGTCATCCTGCTTGCACTGCTCGGGCTGCATTGATTGCTCTCACCCAGGCCTTGTGCAAAAGGAAGAAAGGTTGCAGGCTTCACAGACTGGCAACACTCCAAAAAGGTCTGCAGGCAGATCTGGGACAGAAAGTAGGGATAAGCTCTGTCTTTCCCCACAGATAAAGCAGCTAAGAGTATGGGAGGGATTTACTGTGTTCTCCATTAAGGGCCCATCCTTGGTTGCACGTAAGACTAGAACCTGGGGCACGCTGCACCGTGCAAGGAGTAATGTGAGACTGGTTGTTGCAAATGCAGTTCTTTATCAATGATTCATAGCACAGTCTTCCTTGCATGACTTGTATTGCATTTCTTGCTGGCAAATGTGTCTATTGTGTGAGTCAAGCTGTGAAGTCACTCAAAGAAATACCACTTTTAGCTTTTCAAGGGCAAGTTGTTGCTGGGGTTTGTTCACCTCGATTGGGTGGTTTGGCCATGTGGTTCATTGTGAACTCACTCTCCTCAAGAGCTCTCTCTCAGCACACTTGTTTCCAGTCTGAAGTGGGGTCCACAGTATAAGAATGTGAAAACTTGTGGAATTGGATAAGCACAGGCCTGAACACAAAGTCATTTGCTGGAGTGTTTAATGAGGACTGAACAGGAAGGGAGTGAATGGAGGCAAGATTGCTATGAATGCCACAGTGTGTGCACCAAACTCCACGTGTACGACTCATCAGAGAGGCAGACAGCCCAGATACATCCAACCTGCTTACTGTACAGTGAAAATTAGGAGAAGTGTCTTGGAAAGTAATCTCATAATCATCTTTTTCCTGATGCATGTAGAACAATCTGACTCCCTCCCCATCTAGAGCATCTGCTGAGGCTTTGAGGGAAGTGTTGGAAATTCCCCTTCTTTACACTGCTAACTGAGGCTGTCTAGCCTGGAGGAGAGGAGGCTCAGGGCAGAGCTCATTGCTCTCTGCAGCTCCCTGAAGGGAGGCTGTAGCCAGGTGGGGTTGGGCTCTGCTGCCAGGCACCCAGCATCAGAACAAGGGGACACAGCCTCAAGTTGTGCCAGGGCAGGTCTAGGCTGGATGTTAGGAGGAAGTTGTTGTCAGAGAGAGTGATTGGCATTGGAATGGGCTGCCCAGGGAGGTGGTGGAGTGGCTGTGGCTGGAGGTGTTGAAGCCAAGCCTGGCTGGGGCACTTAGTGCCATGGTCTGGTTGATTGGGCAGGGCTGGGTGCTAGGTTGGGCTGGCTGAGCTTGGAGGTCTCTTCCAACCTGCCTGATTCTGTGATTCTATATAGATGCCCCTTAAGTATGTCAAAAGAAAATCTGTGGAGTGCTTAAAGAGCAGGACCTGCCAAAACCCAGATCCTGCATTCAGTGTCCCTGCTGCAGAAACCACAGGCACAAAGTGGCATGACACAGACTTTTGTACCACTGGATCACAAAATCTTCACACCAAAAAAACACAGGAACATTAGAGATGGCAGCAGATGCTGCTGCATGGATGGACTCGAAAGCAGTGTGAAAGGAACTTTCATAGCAAACTTATCCTTAAATAATTGAAGAGAACTGTACTGAAAGAACAAATAGAGTCATAGAGTCATAGAATCAGTCAGGGCTGGAAGGGACCACAAGGATCAGCCAGTTCCAGCCCCCCTGCCATGCCCAGGGACACCCTACCCTAGAGCAGGCTGCCCACAGCCTCAGCCAGCCTGGCCTGAAACACCTCCAGCCATGGGGCCTCAACCACCTCCCTGTGCAACCCATTCCAGCCTCTCACCACTCTCATCCTCAACAACTTCCTCATCACCTCCAGCCTGACTCTCCCCACCTCCAGCTTTGCTCCATTCCCCCCACTCCTCTCACTCCCTGACAGCCTCAAAAGTCCCTCCCCAGCTTTTTTGTAGCCCCCTTCAGATCCTGGAAGGCCACCAGAAGGTCACCTGGGAGCCTCCTCTTCTCCAGCCTGCACAGCCCCAACTCTTTCAGTCTGTGCTCACAGCAGAGCTGCTGCAGCCCTCTGAGCAGCAACAGAGACACTGATGCTTCCTGGACTCCGTTTGCTGGCCCACGTAAGAGTTAAAGGTGCCCAGAATCACCCAGTAATTTCATAGGGCAGACTTTAGAGTAGCTGAGGAGGATGAGGATAGCTGATTTTGCTAGCCCTTGACTGCTCAGTGAATTTGGAAGTTTTGATCCAAGTGGACATTTCTTGGCCTCCTGCTGTCAGGCCCTCTACAACTCAAGAAATGCCACCTCTGGAGAGTATTATCAGGGCCACAGAATCATAGAACTGTTTTGGCTGGAAAAGTCCAAGTCCAGCCATTATCTCACTCTAAAAGTCTGGTGCTAAATTATGTCCTTAGCACCACATCTATGCATCTTTAAACACCTCCAGGGATGATGATTCAAACATCTTCCTGGGGAGCCTATTCCAGGGAGAGGGGAAGAAGTGAGGGATGGGACATGAGGTAAGCAGGGAGAAAACTGCCCTGTTTTTCATGCTGCAGAATCTGCACTCAACACAAAGTGTGTCTTGTCTGAGGGCTGTAGCATGTTTATTGCCTGGCAATTGAAACAGCTCAAGCTACTGAGAAAGAAAGGCCCTCTACAGCAAAGGGGTCCTGTGGTCACAGTATCATAGAATCAGTCAGGGCTGGAAGGGACCACAAGGAGCAGCCAGTTCCAACCCCCCTGCCATGCCCAGGGACACCCTACCCTAGAGCAGGCTGCCCACAGCCTCAGCCAGCCTGGCCTTAAACGCCTCCAGCCATGGGGCCTCAACCACCTCCCTGGGCAACCCATTCCAGCCTCTCACCACTCTCATGCTCAACAACTTCCTCATGTCCAACCTGAACCTACCCAGCTCCAGTTTCACTCCATTCCCCCCAGTCCTGGCACTCCCTGATAGCCTCAAAAGTCCCTCCCCAGCTTTTTTAGCAGTCCCCCTTCAGATCCTGGAAGGCCACCAGAAGGTCACCTGGGAGCCTCCTACTCCTCCTTCTCCAGCAACACCTCAAGTGGAAATTGTCACCGAGTCTGGAGGTGTCACTCTCCAGCGATGCTGTGTCTTCATTTCTGAGGCACTGGTAATTAGGTAATTAAGTAAGGCACTGATCATTAACTAAGGCACTAATCAATTCTTTCACTAAGAGAAGCTCTCAGATCCTGTGCTAAGCCAAAGAGCTACATAAGGCCCCATGGACCTGTGGACATCCAGTTTATTTCCTTGGCTCCTCACTTGACCCTGCTCGCCCAAGGGCAGTTCTGCCTTCCTCCAGCCTCTCTTTCTTACCCGCAGGGACTGAGGGCCAGCCCTGGCAGTAAGGACTGAAGAGAAGAAGACATCTCAGCAGCTTTGCCTTCCCTATATCGTCTGTCACCAGGTCACCATCTCAGTCAGCAGTGATCCCACGTTTTGCCTGATGTTCCTTTCCTTGCTCATGCACTTGAGAAAGCTCTCTTGTTGTTTTTTACATCCCCTTTCAGACTTCATTCCAAGAAGGCCTTAGATTTCCTTGTAGCATCCCTGCATACTCTGGCAACATTCCTGTGCTCCTCCCCAGTGGACATATTGTGACCCTCATTCTTCCATTTAATCTTTTCCAGAAGCTCCATGCTCGCCCATCAGCTGAACTGATTCTCCATTTGGGTCTGGCTTTTCTTGGCCAAAGTCCTCGGTGAAGCCTCAGCTCTGGTGTTCACACGGAGGCTTGCTCCCCTCTTGCCATAACAAATCCCATCCCATCAGTCACCTCAGAACACACTGGAGGAATGTGCAGCCTGCACAGCAAAGGGCAGACGTTGGTATTTGTCCCAGTAATATGCTCCACAACACTGCTAAGTGGCACTTGTCTGGTAACTTGCTTCGTTTTGACATGATTCCACTGCCCCTTCAGTATCCTTGAGCTGGCATCAACAAGATGCACTGCATTAACCCCACTGAAGTCAAGGCCTTCAAGGCTCTAGGCAGTACTCGGCTTTACTCTGGGCTGTAGAGCACTTTTAATGCCAGGACTGCAGGCACTGTAATCTAAGCCTGGAGCAGCTAAAAGGGTGCTGCAATGCATATGAAACCTGTATGAAACAGAAAGAGGTTTTTTTCCCCCTGAAGGAAGGAAAATGTTTTGCTGGTTAAATACTCTGATGTTCCCTTGGAAAGGCAGTGCCTTTTCCTTAGCAAAAACCACCTAGGAAATGCCAACCAGTAATTGGTAGGTGGAACTCTGCAGCACTGGGGGTGAGATCTTTCTGAAAGAAGCACAGGGACAGATTGGAGACCAATTTCTTCCTGATAATCCAAGCAAATCTCACAGCATGATGCAGTCCATCTCCTGGCTGCTGCTGCAGAGGATGACTCTCATAGGAGAGTTTTCTACTCCTCACACCCATGCCAGAAGCTCAGATCCTGCCACTAAATAGCCAAAATGGCTTTGACCTATTCCTTTAAGGCCTGAAGCCATCATCCTCAGTGCTACCAGATTTCAGGCAACATGTCCCTCTGGTTTCAGTTGTTTTTGATCAGCCTGAGGTCAGAGACTGTAATTGTGGGTTCCAAGCACAGAAACAGAGAGCAAGACCAGATCCTTGCAGAAGTGAGGGCTCAAATGTGAGAGGAAGCAAGATATCTAGAGTCAACTGCATTTCAGTTGGCATCAAAGGACATCTGCATTATTTTTTTCTCATTTAAAGACTCTGTAGGTCCACGGAAACAGATAGCAAGTGACTGGAAACACCAGCACTAGAAGGAGGAAATTACTTACAGCCCTGTTTTAGAAGTGCCTGCCCTAAGAAATGGTGCACAGGATTGACTTTGATACTTCTGACTGCAAACTAGCATCAGAGAGAAAAATGTGGGGGTTGCCCCAGCACAACTGATGGATTTAATGTTAAGATTATGAAAGTCACATGACAGATTTTATCTGCCACACAAACTCAACAGTGGGGATAGATAAAGCAGCCAGGAAAATGCACTGGGGGTATGAACCGGAGTCCAGACGTCTCTTCTGGAAAAGACAGTAAGGAACCATAGAACCATAGACTCAACCAGGTTGGAAGAGAGCTCCAAGCTCATCCAGTCCAACCTAGCACCCAGCCCTAGACAACCAACCAGACCATGGCACTAAGTGCCCCAGCCAGGCTTGGCTTCAACACCTCCAGCCACAGCCACTCCACCACCTCCCTGGGCAGCCCATTCCAATGCCAATCACTCTCTCTGACAACAACTTCCTCCTAACATCCAGCCTAGACCTCCCCTGGCACAACTTGAGGCTGTGTCCCCTTCTTCTGTTGCTGCTTGCCTGGCAGCAGAGCCCAACCCCACCTGGCTACAGCCTCCCTGCAGGGAGCTGCAGACAGCAATGAGCTCTGCCCTGAGCCTCCTCTTCTGCAGGCTGCACACCCCCAGCTCCCTCAGCCTCTCCTCACAGGGCTGTGCTCCAGGCCCCTCCCCAGCCTTGCTGCCCTTCTCTCAACACCTTCCAGCACCTCAACATCTCTCTGCAATGGAGGAGCCCAGAACTGGACACAGCACTCAAGGGGTGTCCTGAGCAGTGCTGAGCACAGGGGCAGAAGAACCTCCCTTGTCCTGCTGCCCACACTGCTCCTGAGCCAGCCCAGGATGCCATTGGCTTTGCTGCCCACCTGGGCACACTGGCAAAAAGCACTCCCTGTGTTTGCTGCCTCTTTACCAGCAGGACTACAGCTGAAAATGAATGCAATTAGCTGGATGAGCTCTGCTCAGAGACCAAGAAGAATTCAGCCAGAATTTCACAGTGTGCTGAGAAGTGGTTCAATGCACTCTGACTAAAGTAAGTGTTTCACCTTTGTCCTGTGCTTGATGTGAACCAGTGGCATCTCTACTCAAGGGATTCCTCAGCGTAATGAGGTAGTGAATCTGGAGTGGATTCCTAAAGGATGGGTAACATAGCACAAAATATCCTTCAAAATGCTGAATTTCTTCAGATCTGGCTCATGTCACACCAGGACAAAATTACTTTCCACTACCTGTGGTCACAGAGACCAGGAGCTGCAGTTTAGCTTGGTGTTTCCAGCGGTGGCAGCACCCACAGGCTAAGACACTGGTGATCCCAGGGTCATTTGTAGCCCTAATTCATTTCCCTCTTTTAAGAACTACAATTCCTCTCCCATAGTCTGAAATAAAGAGCCCAGAGTCTAAAGCCCAAACTCTGCTACCCAGAAAATAAAGAAAATAAAACCCCAGTTACTTGCCCTCATTTTCCTTCGTGTCCCCATCCACTCATGCTTTGTGCTCCACTCAGGTGGGCACACAAATGAGACAGAGGACACTACTGTAACAAGGCCTCATCAATCTCCTATCCCTGGAGAGCTTTACTGGCATTTTCCCTTCTCCAGGGACTCAATCTCATAGTCACCAAGAGTACTTACCCTCTGCCAGCCTAGGTCCTGGGAACTTGAGCTTATTCCCAAAGTCAGATGTTCCAGTTGACAACATTATGCAGGGGCTGCCAAGCCAAGAGGCTCCTGAGTGAATGAGGTTTATTAAAGCTAACTCATCATTTTAATTGCTAAGTGAATTTTATCTTCACCCCTGAAAGAGAACAGATGTCATATCTCTAGGTTGGACTTCACACTTGACCTGTTGCCCCTTCCAAAAGCAGCATCAATCATTCCTCTCATTTCTTTGATGACCTTTTTTTTTTCTCTCCCCTAACTTGTATGGAAGAGGGGGGGGAAAGTAGGTTTTAGATAACTTCCAGGTGATCCTCTCTTATCTCAAGTACAATAATTCAGTTTGGGGTTTTAGTCTAAATTGGCAATATTGGAAGTAGTTAAGTACTTACAATAGCTGCCCGGAGATATAAAGATACAACTGATATATAGAATCACAGACTTAGGTTTAGGTTGGGAAGGACCTCAAGGATCATCCAATTTCAACCCCCTGCCATAGGCAGGGACACCTCCCACTAGAACAGGTTGTTCAAGACCTCATCCAACCTGGCCTTCAACACCTCCAGGGAGGTTGTGGACCATAGAATCACCCAATGTGATCGAAGGGGACACAGCCTCAAGCTGTGCCAGGGCAGGTCTAGGCTGGATGTTAGGAGGAAGTTGTTGTCAGAGAGAGTGATTGGCATTGGAATGGGCTGCCCAGGGAGGTGGTGGAGTCGCCGTGCCTGGAGGTGTTGAAGCCAAGCCTGGCTGGGGCACTTAGTGCCATGGTCTGGGTGATTGGGCAGGGCTGGGTGCTAGGTTGGGCTGGCTGAGCTTGGAGCTCTCTCCCAACCTGCTTGATTCTATGAATTTTCTTTGTTTGGTTGTTTGTTTGCTTTGGGGTCGTTTGGTTGGGTTTGGTTTGGGGTTTTGAGGTGTGTGTTTGTTGGTTGGTTTTGTTTGTTTGTTTTTCTCCATTCAGAACCAAGCTGGTACATGTTGATCCCAAAGGACCTGGTTTTTTTGCCTTACTATGAGTTCCTACCCCAGGCTTGTTCTGACCACAAATACTTAATATGCAAGAAAAAAAGGTTCATGGTAATGACAAAGAGGAGAGGAAATCTTTAAAGTAAACAATTCTGCCACCTGGACTTGCTGACTGCTCCTAACATGCAATACAGATTTTACAGGGCTTCTAAACCAAGTCATTCAGCCAGCTTGGCTGTGTTGTTTCCCATGCCAAGAGTCTCTCATAGAAGTCTGGGAACAGCTCTGGAACATGTTGGGATGAGCATTAAAGGATGCATAATGGACCATGAGAAGGAAACCTCTTCCCCATCCAGTCTCAATTCATATTTTGCCTAATCTCATCCCATTTGGAAGCATCCAGAGGAGGTGAGCACAGCCAAGTTTCACCTGTGAAACACTGAGAGGTGCAGGTCACAGTGATGTCTGCACCCTGTAGCAGTAGAGGAACTAAACGACTCTTGCACATCTTGGCATTTTGGCAGAGCTCCCAGGAGACTGACAACAAGTGTCACAGATGGGGAAACAGAGCCTTGTAGAGCAAAGTCTCTCTCTGAGGTTCATTTGTGATACTGTGGCAGAGCTGGAGACTGATGGAGGAGTTCTGAAATCTTAGGGATAAAGGACAAAATGATTGGTGCTGGAGAAGGCATACACAGGCTGATGGTGTGAGGAGCAAATCAGAGTTCTATGGTATAACTCCTAGTCAAAGGCAACAATGTGTTGTGTGTAACTGTATGAAGTCAATGCACACACATACATGGAGAGCCAAGCAGAGCCTGGGCTGCAGCAGCAGAAGTGTGGCCAGCAGGGCCAGGGAGGGGATTCTCCCCCTCTGCTCTGCTCTGCTGAGACCCCACCTGGAGTACTGCATCCAGCTGTGGAGCCCCTGGGACAAGAGGGATGTGCAGATGCTGGAGCATGTCTAGAGCAGGGCCACGAGGATGCTCAGAGCAGCTCTGCTGTGAGCACAGACTGAAAGAGTTGGGGCTGTGCAGGCTGGAGAAGAGGAGGCTCCCAGGTGACCTTCTTGTGGCCTTCCAGGATCTGAAGGGGGCTACAAAAAAGCTGGGGAGGGACTTTTGAGGCTGTCAGGGAGTGGCAGGAGTGGGGGGAATGGAGCAAAGCTGGAGGTGGTGAGAGTCAGGCTGGAGCTGATGAGGAAGTTGTTGAGGATGAGAGTGGTGAGAGGCTGGAATGGGTTGCCCAGGGAGGTGGTTGAGGCCCCATGGCTGGAGGGGTTTCAGGCCAGGCTGGCTGAGGCTGTGGGCAGCCTGCTCTAGGGTAGGGTGTCCCTGGGCATGGCAGGGTGTTGGAACTGGCTGCTCCTTGTGGTCCCTTCCAGCCCTGACTGATTCTGTGATTCTATTGACAAGCTTCTCCACTTATTTCAAACACACTGGGACCATCCCCTGTGAAGAGGAAGGACAGAGTCCAATGCAGCAGGAGCTATTATGAGAGTGCAGAGCTCTGCAGCTGCAGAGTTGGGACAACAGTCAGAAATTACTCAAGCAGTGCTGAGCCAAACACAGGGGGGCTTGTTAGAAGACAGAGAAGGACCTAGCAAGGAATTACCATGTCAAAGTAAAACTCAGCTGATGCTTTCTTAGCCATGTGCATCATGAATGTTATCCCTTCCCTCTGCTGCTGTTTGAGAGGAATGGGTAAGAAAGGCAGGGACATTATCTTCATGCAAACAAACCCCAAAAAAGCCTTCTGAAGGCATTGTAGAAGGACCTGATTTCTCCCTTGGGTTTTTTAACTTTCCTCTTCACTACCCACACTTCCATTTATTCATTCATCTACGTTCAACCCCTGTCTGTATCTAGGAATATTTTTATCCACCACTGAATATGTCCTGTGCTAGTCCCACTACTGTGACCAGGATGGGAGATGATCTGAGTGACCCTCTGAAAGTCATTGTAAGGGTCACTGAGGGGAGACGGTGAATTGGTCAAGGTCCTTTCTGATGAGCCAGAGAAGCTGTAAGTCTCTCACCAGAGAGGAGCTGGAGAACTCAGGTCAGACAGCTCAAGTCTGAGTATCTTTAGATATGCCTTAGCTTTCCAAGTAAATAGCAGCTACTTTCTGCAGTTTCTGACTGCTCAACTCAGTCTCTGACCTTAGGTTACATTCTGCTGGGTCCTGCTTTAAAATAACTCTGCTGATTTCAGTGAACTGACCCTGGATTTGTGCCACTCAGTGCCAAATAGGAATCTGTCTTCTCAGAGACTCTGTCCCAGAAGAGTTTGTGTCGCTTACTCGAGATGCTAAGAATAAAGCACAGCAAGCTGGGGGTACAGTGACCTTCTTACTGCCTCCCTCATGTCATCAGAAAGCAAGAGGAGCCCTGCAGAGTCAGCCACCAAAAGCACATAGCTGGCTATTGACAACCCAAAGGGCCCTGCTTTCCCAATGCAAGGGACAGAGCTCATTGGACAGCTCTGAGATGTATGGGTGGTGTTTAGTCTACATGCTTAAAAATAATAACACAACTCTTCTTTGGCCAGAAGGAATTTACAGGCTTAGAACGCCACGGAAAGCAACCACCTCAGTCTGCAGAGCAAAAGTATTCCAAGAGACCCAAATAACCTACTCATCATCCTGCCAATTCATCAGACTTGCCCAGGCATCATTTGCCCCACAGACCAATCTTTGCTAGGCAATAATCTTCCACTCTGGGGTCAGTCTTGAGCTGTGCCAAATTCCTCCCAGCCTGTGAGAACTTGATTGGCACTGGATGTCAGCCAGAGAGTCAGCTTTGCTCCCGGGATTCGAGCTCTCAGCCACCAAAGCGCCTGCTCCTGCAGCACCAGGCACAGAGTGCCCTGCTGTTCTAGGGGGGCTCAGAGTGCCCTGCTGTTCTGGGGGGGCTCAGAGTGCCCTGCTGTTCTGGGGGGCTCAGAGTGCCCTGCTGTTCTGNGGGGGTCTGAGGGTGTCCTGCTGGCGGGGGGGGGCTCAGAGTGCCCTGCTGTTCTCGGGGGGCTCAGAGTGCCCTGCTGTTCTGGGGGGCTCAGAGTGCCCTGCTGTTCTGGGGGGCTGAGAGTGCCCTGCTGTTCTGTGGGGCTCAGAGTGCCCTGCTGTACTGTGGGGCTCAGAGTGCCCTGCTGTTCTGGGGGGTCAGAGTGCCCTGCTGTTCTGGGGAGGCTCAGAGTGCCCTGCTGTTCTGGGGGGGCTCAGAGTGCCCTGCTGTTCTGGGGGGCTCAGAGCCACAGAGCCCCTTTTGCGGGTCAAGGGCCATGTCCGGGATCATACCCTCAGGAGGATCTCATCCCCCTGGAGCTAGGAATGTTGGGCACAAGATAATCAGGACAGGCACGTTTCACTGGTAAATCATGTTTCTCACAGTCCAGGCAGCAGCAGAGGTCTACCTCAGCTCCCAGGACAAGCCAAAGTGAGAGCTCTGAGGCACTCACCCACCCAACTGAAAGGCTTCAACCCTTCGCTGCGAACTAACCTGGGAACACCAAGCAGCATATCGAGGCTGGCACAGCACTGCCCTGTGCAGCTGTAAAAAGCCTTTCAGAAACACAGCTGGACACCTTTTGCCCTATCTTAACAGCTGCCATAAATACTCCCAGCTGACTTTCTTGGTGCTGGGACAAGAGGCAGGAGATTGAACAACACTGATGGCAAGAGGGAATCCGGAATGACAGATAATGGCTCCAAGAATGGTCACTTTCCTTCTCCAGTATTTATCTGTGGAACCCTGACTTTGTTTGAAAAGGGAAATTGCTGGCTGGAAAATTCAGTTTGTAGTCACAAGTAACCTTTCCATTGGACAGCATCTGTTAGAATGGTGACTGGGCTGACAAGCATTGTGCTCCTGCCATGCCTTTGGGTCCTTTGGGTGAAAAGACATCATTCTTTATTCTGGACTGACTCCTCTAAAGTTGCTTTGTGGATGCTCAATTAAGGGCAATGAAAGTCAAGGCCAAGTGTAGGGTTCTACACTTTGGCCACACCAACCCCAAGCAGCACTACAGGCTGGGGCCAGAGTGGCTGAGAGCAGCCAGGCAGAGAGGGAGCTGGGGGTGTGCAGCCTGCAGAAGAGGAGGCTCAGGGCAGAGCTCATTGCTGTCTGCAGCTCCCTGAAGGGAGGCTGTAGCCAGCTGGGGTTGGGCTCTGCTGCCAGGCAAGCAGCAACAGAACAAGGGGACACAGCCTCAAGCTGTGCCAGGGCAGGTCTAGGCTGGATGTTAGGAGGAAGTTGTTGTCAGAGAGAGTGATTGGCATTGGAATGGGCTGCCCAGGGAGGTGGTGGAGTGGCTGTGGCTGGGGGGGTTGAGGCCAATCCTGGCTGGGGCACTTAGTGCCATGGTCTGTTTAGTTGTCTAGGGCTGGGTGCTAGGTTGGGCTGGCTGAGCTTGGAGGTCTCCTCCAAGCTGGTTGATTCTATGGCAAATTCAGGCAACTCTGGCATTTGTAACCATATGCAGAGAAAGCCAATCTCACTGATGAGGTAAATGTGAGAAACTCCACTGAGGTCAATGGTTTCACCATTACTGGTTCTAGCAACAGAGCCTGGCTGGATATGTGCAAAGTGTCAATCATTTTCATCCTAAAAGCTCATTCCATAGACAAAAAGTATAAAGTCAGGCAGGGAGAGGGAATCCTGCACCTCACTGAGGGTGGGTTAAATGACTTTGCCACAGAGGGCAGCATGGCTTACAGCTCAAAACAGGGGCCTTTGTCCTAGTGTAGCATCTGCCTAAGTGGATATAGGTTCATGAACAGTACAGAATGATGCACAGCTTCTTGGAACACATGTGATGGAGACAGAGATCCCATACATTAGGCACTTGTAGTGGTCTCACTGGTCACAGTGTCCAGTGAACACTCTCTAAGGTTAGGCTATCTTGTGCAAAACGACTTCCTGCTGCTCTGTCCTCAGCAGCCCTCCAGCTCACCCAGAGGCAGAACTGAGGAGCAGTGTCCCTTCAGGGAACACGTAGACTTCATCAGTGCTCTGTCTGAAGGTCAGAGGCAATCATAGCCGCAGGAGAGGAGAGTAACACAAGCAAGTCAGTCATACCAGTGCCCAGCAATATGGTGGGTAGGGAGGAACGGTGGCTCCTGCACCTCCTCTGCGCTCTCAGCTCCAGCCACTGCTCAGCACTTTGTGTTCCAGAACCACAGCTAAGATCAAGGAGCAGGGCAGGGCTTGAGTTCATTTTATCATGTCGAGTGTTGGGCACCAAGTGAGAAGGGCCTGGGCTGAGCAGGGCAGGGACCATGTAGATGAGAACTCGAGGAAGCTGTGCTTTCTGTGGGACTGTGTGAGTGGTTTGAGCTCTTCTAGAAGGGGAAGCCATAACACCCCCTAGGAGCTTCCATAGCCTCACAGCACACTCAGCCGGAGTACAAATTTCCTTTGCTGACTCCTGCCTCGCTTCATGCTGGGCAAAGTACCACAGCATTTCTCTGAGGGTTAAAGATCCATAGTGCACAAAGTGCTGTGGCTTTCCACCAGCAGTCTGGAGACATTAGAAATGTATTCACCTGAAAAAAGCTGCATTCACTACAGCACTGGAGACAAAAGAACCTGCTTCATTTTCACTCTTAAATCACATGAAGGTCTCTAGTTGTCTGTGCTGAGCTAAAAGTGGTTCTGAGTGCTCACCGAAGCCACTCTTCTCCCAGAAAACCTAACTCATCTTGTTCCAAACGTGGCCTCTCTGAATCTGAAAGCCAAGATCGTTTCTAAGGAAGGTGTGGGCAGGGTTGTGGATGTCAGTGCGGAGGCAGGCAGCCACAACTCAGAGCCTGGATCTCAGCAACTGACATACAGATCCTTGTTTACCACAGGGCCCTGCATACATGTAGCAGAACCAGCTCAAGCAGCTTAACTTCAGAGCACAGAGCTGCCAGGAGACCTGCTGCGACTAAACCCAGAAGACTGCTCTGAGGGCTTCTTCTGACCCCAGAATCATGAGAGACTACTTTGGCCTTTTTGTGTGTCCCAACCTTGGTACTGTAGAGCACATTTAATTAGCCCTTTGCTACAGATTATGGCTTAAGTCTTCTTGATAAGCAGGAGTCTATTTTTAGGCAATAGATCAGCCCAGGGAAGCTGAGGAACCTCCATCTCTTCATGGTTTTAGCAGCACATTAGACAAATCATTTAGGCAAAGGCAATCTCACCTCAAAGCAGACAGATTCTCCCAGCTCCGTTTTCCATGACTCAGAAGGGGAAAAAGAAACTTAAGCATAAATTGGCAATATTGGATTAATTTTTGAATCAGGCAAACAGTACTGGTTGGGGACAGATGGTGAGAAAGGAAATAGGAGAGCTGCCAAGGAGGATGTGATACACTGGATAAAAAGAACCAAAGAAACGGATGGGAATCAGATTCCTGACTAGAATTTGGAAGCAAAGCAGTGATGCCTCTCCCAACCACCAAGAGACTCAGCAAATCCAGAACCTCATGAATTTTGGATTTCACACACTGCTGTGATAAACTTTTCCTATCTCCCTCCTCTGAGCTAGGCACCTCTGCGGAGGAGCGAGCGAAGAGTTAGTGCTGGGTTGCCGCAGTCTACCTGTAACAGGTAACCAGTGTGAACACTGAGATTTCACACACCCTCCTCCATCCCTACTTTAGTTCACTTCAGGATGTTATGGAAGGTGAGTTTCAGTAAAACCATAGCTACAAAGCTAGATGCAATCCTCCTGTCCTCCCGTTACTTCCTTTTCTGCATACACCTGTGGCCTCTGTCTAATACTTGCTCTTGGGGCATGTTTCTGCTTGTGCTTATTTTAACTTATGTCTGAGTAGCCCTCAGGACAAGCAGGAGGAGAGCACAGCAGATCTGACCATGGCATGCAAGTCACACAAACAGTTCCTCTTCTACCAGGTAGCATTCACCTTGATCTGCAAGCCTTTGTGAGGCCCGTTTGGAGCCGGACCTGGGGAGATGCTCCTTTTCCAGGTCACAGGCAGTGTGACAAGAGAGGAGTGGGGTCTGGAGCCAGAGCTTTCTCAGTCTGCCCTGGTCCTGCTGTGGGTGGGGAGATGGGACTGTTTTAGTTGCTTTATCTTCCTCCAGGTTTGGCTGCATGATGTGAGCTGCCTTCGGCGAGGGCTGCACCAACAGTCCTGTTCTGTCTCCCCGTGCCCGCAGACTCCGCCGTGGGTAATTAAGAGCCAGATACTCCAGAGAGCAGCACAGCAGCCCCAGCAGTACTACAAAGGAGGACGTGTGGAAGGGACAAGAGAGCATTTCCCATGCAAGCCAGGGTTTGCATGCCCTGCCAGGTCAATTACAAGCCCTTGCAGCTGCAGAGGAAAAAGCTCTTTCTCCCCTTTATTAAAATGGCTGCTCCATCCCATTGTGGATTGAAAGAACTATTTGGCTGCCCTGGGATCCCAGCTGACCTCCAGCCACAAGCCCAGGCCGTTACCAGAAAAGGAGTGGGAACCATCAATCTCTAAATGAAGACATTATCCTCCTGATTACCTCTTTGTTGCCAGTGGTGTGCGAGGCCATAGAAAGGAAAAGAGCAGTTCCAAGATGGCTGTGGGTGAAGGCGTAGGGCCCAGCCTTGATGAGGCTTTTATCCTCCCTGGCACCATGCAAACTGCTCTGTCAGCAAGATGTGTCTCTAGACATTAGGCATGGATTAGCTGAGACTTCCCCTGCCAGCACAGCGCTCCAGCCCACGCGTGGGGGCACCATGTTGAGTCTGGAGGCCCTATTGTGTCCTTCCTTGCCTGTGCTTGGGTTAACTTGGCACTATGCAGGACAGAGAGCCAGTGTGGAGAGGAGCAGGGAACAGGCACCAGCTGCTGGGGCTTGCTGAAGGAAGGGAGAGACAAGACAGGAGGATGCTGAGAGGGCTGCAGCAGCTCTGCTGTGAGCACAGACTGAAAGAGTTGGGGCTGTGCAGGCTGGAGCAGAGGAGGCTCCCAGGTGACCTTCTTGTGGCCTTCCAGGATCTGAAGGGGGCTACAAAAAAGCTGGGGAGGGACTTTTGAGGCTGTCAGGGAGTGACAGGACTGGGGGGAATGGAGCAAAGCTGGAGGTGGGGAGAGTCAGGCTGGAGGTGAGGAGGAAGTTGTTGAGGATGAGAGTGGTGAGAGGCTGGAATGGGTTGCCCAGGGAGGTGGTTGAGGCCCCATGGCTGGAGGTGTTTCAGGCCAGGCTGGCTGAGGCTGTGGGCAGCCTGCTCTAGGGTAGGGTGTCCCTGCCCATGGCAGGGGGGTTAGCACTGGCTGATCCTTGTGGTCCCTTCCAGCCCTGACTGATTCTATGATTCAGGAGTACCTGAATCACAGAACTTTAGGAGCTGGAGGGGACCTCCAGACAAGGGAGGATAATGAAGGTGTTCCCATAGGAAAGAACACATAGATCAGATTACATGATCTGGTCTTCTGCTCAGGTGCTTGCAATGATAGAAAACAGAGTGGTGGAATGGTTTGCATGGAACAGCTTTGGGTTGGAGACCAGGAGGAACTGCCTGAAGCAAAATCCAGACTGACAGCATTGATTTGGATCTTTCCTTGTCCCTGGAAATGAAAACAAACAAACAAACCCACAGCAATGTTTACCTGATGAAATAGGTACCCTCAGCTCTCATCTGCTGACTTACACACCAGCTGGGGATTCAGTAGTAACCTTTTGGAGATCCAGCTCATCCCTACCTTGTTGGAACTCGTGGATTTCTGTCTGTGGAGGCCAAAGAATGGTCTTTATGCACCAAGTCCTGAGAAAATACCACCAGAGGGTTCTGCTGATGTCCAGAAGAAAGTGGTGGTTTATTCAGAGCAGACAGCCTGGAGGTATCAGAGGCAAAGACACCACTCAAGCCAGGTGCTCACAGATTATTTTTCTGGTTGCTTTCTCCATATCTTTTCCTCTGTGCTCCAACCTGCTCTTCCCCAGCAAGGCTTCACACAGATTCCTCTAGCTCTAACTGATGTTGGTGTACTTGGTACCAGCATTTGCTAGCTTACAAGAGTCATTATTACCAGGTCTAGGAGGTGGACACAAGCCCATGTAAGAATCTCCTTGTGAGTAGCTCAGCTTCACATGTCCTCAGTTTTTATAACCATCTTGTTGCAGCCGTCCCCTTTGTCACTACAAGTGAAGACTTTGTTTCCATCCAGTCCTGCCTTCAGACATTTCATTAGCATCCTGATCTCCTGAACCTCAGCACCTTTAGTATCCTCCATCCTCAGCACCTTTGACTCCTCCTCCTACCAGCTTTTGCTGGTGCTGTATGAAAGAGAGCTCTTCAGTGCTGTGCTTTTGACCTTGCTGGATTTGAGAATACGTGGGGGACGACTCTGTGGGTGCAGAATCCTCTTTGCTGTCAACTTGCATCTCTTCTGCCAGCGCATACTATCAGTCGCCGTCCAAGCAAAGTGAATCACACCTTGCAAAATGCCCCTTCAGCTTCCACTTAGCACATTCTGGCTGAACAGCCTCAGAACGTTGAATGTATCATGTAAGAAAACAAGTTAGTGTTACTAAGACACAGTACCTAACAACCCCAGCTGCAAGAGAGGGCCTCCACTTTGTCAACTTCTAATGTGACCCTAAGAGAACAAACTGCTGTTGTAGGCTGTGCTGATCTGGCTGGTTTGGGCTAGCCAAAGTGTAGTTTATCACACAATGTGTAGTGCATTGTGTTTCCTGGGTGTGGTGGTTCCTGATCCTCCCTTACAAAAGCTTAATGTGCTCTTTAAGACCACCTTCTCCCCACTAGGTATTTTCTACAGCAGCTTCCCTTGTCAGAGGTGTTCCACCTTCAGTGAAATCCGGTGCTGTGCTGGCTGTGTGGGTTCAGAATGCTGCAGCAAACTCCTCTGCTGCTGAGGAATGTGGTGAGCCTTGTTCCCTCTCTACAGCCAAAAGGTTTGTGTCGTTGCTAAGGTGCTTCTCCACCCGTATGTGCCTAGGGCATTGCTTGGCTCCTCTTTGGAAGTGTCTAGGCATTACTGGAAACGTTGCTGTGGTCCACTGGACCTTTATAGACCTTCATAGTCTGGAGAAGACTAAGAGGACATCTTATCAATGTGCACAAATGTCTGAGGGGTGGGGGTCAAGTGGTTGGGGCCAATCTCTTTTTGGTGGTCAGCAGCAATAAGACAGGGAGCAACAGCTACAAACTGAACATAGAAGGTTTCACCTCAACACGAGGGGAAACTTCTCTACAGTGAGGGTGCTGGAGCCCTGGAGCAGGCTACCCAGAGAGGCTGTGGAGTCTCCTTCTCTGGAGCCTTTCAGAACTCACCTGGATGTGTTGCTGAGCAAAGTGCCCTGGGTGATCCTGCCTTGACTCGGGGGCTGGACTCCATCGCTGGAGGTCGCTTCCATCCTCTGAGGTTCTGTGGCTCTGTAGTTGAAAGCTGCTCAAAGCATTTCACAGACTCATTCCTGTCAAGTTTTACAAGTGAGCAGAAAGCAGCAGCTAAACATAGAGGATCTCAGGCTAAGTGAGCCAGCACCCATGAGTGGTGTTGGAATGATCATCAAGTCCCTAGCCTAGCTAGCCGGGGGGCCAACCAGGCCCCCCGGCCTTTCGATCCCCTCCACCAGTCACCCAGTGCGCACCATGGGCACTCACCAGTGATCATCCAAGGAGGATCTTCTGCCCACAACGGGCAAGCTTGGGGCTTGCCTTCCCTGGGTCTCATTAAATAGGGGAGTGGGCAGGGAGGGCAAAGTGGTCACACCTGGGGTGGGAGGAGACTCCAACAGAACCCAGGTGCTGTGGGTTTGGGGGATTAAAGAGGGAAAATGCAGTGGGGGCTGGGAAAGGGGCAGATGTGGTGGGGAAAGGAGGTGGTGCTGAAAGGAGGGAGATGGAGATCAAAAGGAGTGAGATGGAGAGGAAAAAAGGAAGATGAGGAAAAGGATGGAGATGGAAGGGGAAAGAGGAAGATGGGAGGAAAGGGAGGTTGGTCTCTTCTGCCAGGCAAGCAGCAACAGAAGAAGGGGACAGAGCTTCAAGCTGTGCCAGGGCATGTCTAGGCTGGATGTTAGGAGGAAGTTGTTAGCAGAGAGAGTGATTGGCATTGGAATGGGCTGCCCAGGGAGGTGGTGGAGTGGCTGTGGCTGGAGGTGTTGAAGCCAAGCCTGGCTGGGGCACTTAGTGCCATGGTCTGGTTGATTGGCCAGGGCTGGGTGCTAGGTTGGACTGGCTGAGCTTGGAGGTCTCTTCTAAGGTGCTTGATTCTGATTCTATGATTCTATGACAGAGGAAGATGGAGAGGAAAGGAAGGAGATGGAAAAAAAAAGGAGGCAGATAGGGGGGAAATATGAGATGGCAGGGAAAGGAGAGAGATGGGAAAGAAGGGAGATTAAAAAAATACATCATAAAAATGACAGCTGGGCTGTGGTGTTTGCACTGAAACCACCCTTTTCATGACCAAACCTTTGTCTTCTCTCCTTGGAGCCGTAACCAGACATCTTCAGCATCCCACGATGTTAGCCAAAGAAGAGCAGGTCACACCTCTCGGAGGAAAAAATGAGGAAATAAAGAGGAAAACTAAGAAATAAAAAAGAAAACCCCCAGATTATAAATATATGCATACAAAGTGTGTGATCTTTCAGCAGGTGCTGCAGGGGCAGCAATGTGCCCTTGTGGCCAACAGAGACGATGGCATCCTGGGGTGCAGCAAGAAAAGGGTGGCCAGCAGGGCTAGGGAGGTTCTTCCTCACCTCTGCTCTGCCCTGCTGAGACCACACCTGCAATACTGTGTCCATTTTTGGGCTCCCCAGTTCAAGACAGACAGGGATCTGCTGGAGAGAGTCCAATGGAGAGCCACAAGGATGATTAGGGGTCTTGAACATCTTCCCTACGAAGAGAGACTGAGAGACTTGGGGCTGTCTAGTCTGGAGAAGAGCAGGCTGAGAGGGGATGTGATCAACGTTTATTACTGTCTGAGGGGTGGGTGTCAGGCAGATGAGGCCAATCTCTTTTCAGTGGTGCACAGTAATAAGACAAGGAACAATGGATACAAACTTGAACATAGAAAGCTTCACCTCAACATGAGGAGGTACTTCTTTACAGTGAGGGTGACAGAGCACTGCAACAGGCTGCCCAGAGAGGTTGAGGAGTCTTCTTCTCTGGAAACTTTCAAACCCCACCTGGATGCATTCACAGGCTCACAGGATATTAGGGGTTGGAAGGGACCTAAGGAGATCATCCAGTCCAAACCCCCTGGCAGAGCAGGAGCACACAATCTAGCACAGATCACAGAGCAACACATCCAGACAGGCCTGGAAAGGCTCCAGAGAAGGAGACTCCACAGCCTCTCTGGGCAGCCTGTGCCAGGGCTCTGGGACCCTTCCACTCAAGAAGTTCCCCCTTGTGTTGAGCTGGAACCTCCTGTGCTGCAACTTAGACCCATTGCTCCTTGTCCTATCCCAGGGAGCAGTGAGCAGAGCCTGTCCCCCGCTCCTGACCCCCAGCCCTCAGGTGCTTATAAACATTGATTAAATTCCCTCTTATCCAGACTAAGCAGTCCCAGGTTCCATTCCTGCGTGGACTCCCCTGGGTGATCCTACCTTGGCAGGGAGGTTGGACTCGATGATCCCTGGAGGTCCCTTCCAACCTCTATCTGTGGGTCTGTGATTCGCACTGGAACCGTCATTGAGAAAGGCAGTTTCATGCCACAGACTCACTCCAGGTTAGAGTGAGTGGGTAAGAGCTTCTGCTGCCAGTAGTGATTGAGCACCAGCACAAGCCAGGAATTCTCCCTTGTGGTGTTGCCTTTTCACTCAGTGGCCTTTTTCCCAAATCATCACTTTGAGAAGAGCAGGACCTTTATTAGAGACTTATTCCATTCATTGCCCATCTGTTCTTCCTCACGATGAGCAGGGATGTTCCCTACAGTACCAAAACATAGACTTGGCTCTTAGGACACCAACCTGAGCCCGCTATAATAAAGAGTCCTTTTTTCCCTCCTCTATTCCAGGCCCATGTTGAAATGCAACTTGCGACTGAAGCAAACATTCCCCTGTGAGCATTTTCAAAGAGGCTTGTATGTGCTCCCTGGGAGGCAGCAGTGCTTGCTCCTGGGCCCTCCAGCCTCTGCACTGGGACTGTTCTACATGTACAAAAATGAGGTCCAGAAACCTGGGGTTAATTGATCCTGCTGGTTCCCACATGTTCCCACCACGGAGGGACCAAGTGTCTGATACATCCACTGCAGTGGAGAGCTTGCAAATACTAAGCTCCTATCATTACAGCCACACGACTTTTACCACTGAGGCTCCAGCAGCAACTCAGTTTCCATTTGGGCAGGCCTGTCTCTTGCTTTTCACTGCTACTTCATCTTCAGTCTTCCCCACGGGAGGGATGAGTAAGTGATGGGGAGGAGGTGGGCAGCGATGGCCTTGACAGAAGCGTGTTTATGCTGGACTTTCACGCTGCTCCTCTGTATCCGATGGAGAATGGTCCACGTCCCCTGCACAGTGAGGGGTGCATAAAGCATCTCTGTGTGTTTGAAGGGAAAGGCTGACTTGTGCCAATATTGCCACTGGCTCATCATGTGAAATTGGAAGGCTCTGATGTAGTCATTCCTTTCTACCACCCTCACTGACTCAGATCTCCTGCTTGCCTCTGATGGGATTGAGCCGTCTTGGCTCAGCCGTGTCCCGGGAACCATCTGCAGGTCTAAGTCTCCTTTTCTTTTGTCAGTACTTCAGCACCTCCATGATGTTTTCCATGTTATGACAGAGCACTGGCTCCAAATCTGAAGAAATTCCTCTGCTGGATTTATCTCCTCTCGTCATGGCTAGGCAAATCACTTCTTGTGGTACCCTCTGGGAGCCAAGACAGGAAAAAGCAGCGATGTCGACACCCACTTTTCAAGATACACAAAGACAGATTCAAACATTCTGTCCCAAACTCCTTCACTTTTTCCCCAAAGAGATCCTTCTTTTTTCAGAAGGGATTCTTTTTGCAAGCTTACACTTCTCTTCTTTACCACCCTGCCCGTTTCTGCTTGCTGTGTACTCATGAGAAGCCTCAGAAGATAAAAAGGAATGTTCTTTGAAACGTTTCTATCCTTGTCAAAAGCCTCATCCCATTGAACCTCCTGGATTTCCTTATGCTTCCAAGCACTCAAGAGCAGCACAAGATGAGCTATTCCATAGCCTGTAGGCAGGAGGTTTTCTCGTGATTTGCACAGAAAACTGCTTCCAGTTCTGCTTCTTTCCTCCACTCTTCTGCTTCTCAGAGCCTCCAGGAAACGAGAGAATCCTTGGAGCTCCTGGAGCCTTTGCCAGTCACTCACTCGCACACATCTGTGTAGAAGCTTGCAGTGCATCTCAGGGTCAGGTTGAAGACTGACCTCTTTTCCTGAACACTTAGTGAATGCAGTCCCCCACACACCATGGCTGCTTCCCTGCCTCTCCCACCATAACACAACTTCACCTGGCCTCTTCCGTGCTGCTGGTGCCACTCTGAAAGAGTCATAGAATAGGATCATAGAATCAGCCAGGTTGGAAGAGAGCTCCAAGCTCAGCCAGCCCAACCTAGCACCCAGCCCTAGACAACCAACCAGACCATGGCACTAAGTGCCCCAGCCAGGCTTGGCTTCAACACCTCCAGGCACGGCCACTCCACCACCTCCCTGGGCAGCCCATTCCAATGCCAATCACTCTCTCTGACAACAACTTCATCCTAACATCCAGCCTAGACCTGCCCTGGCACAACTTGAGGCTGTGTCCTCTTCTTCTGATGCTGCTTGCCTGGCAGCAGAGCCCAACCCCACCTGGCTACAGCCTCCCTTCAGGGAGCTGCAGACAGCAATGAGCTCTGCCCTGAGCGTCCTCTTCTGCAGGCTGCACACCCCCAGCTCTCTCAGCCTCTCCAGCTTCATCACCCAGTCAGCAGGTTTTCTGTCACTTCTCCATGGTCCTTTGCTTGGAGCTATGCTCCAGCAGGACTGCAGCTGGAGAGACTTCCCAATCCCTTTGGTTTCTTGCATTGAATTGTGATGGAGTGTGGAAAGTATCTTGTATTATGTTCTGGGGCGGGGGAAGGAAAGAAGCAGTCACTTCTGGTCAGTAGGTAGCGTCTGGTTTGCCAAAAAACAGCCAGTTCAGCTAAGATTCCCATTCCAAGCTGGATGAGATGATTCAGAGAATGGAGTAGATAATGAACTGTTTACGAGCAGGTCTTGTAATTTAGCTTTGCTGGCAAGGCCTGAATGGTCTGTTCATGAGAAACAAGCTGGACTCTGACCTCACAGGCAGAACCTGCGTGAGGTGGGCAGAGAACGCACAGAGGACGCTTGCTCCTCAGCAGTCAAAGGAGCACAAGTCCTCATTGTCAGGCCTCTGCACTAAGAGCAGAGAGCTGCAAGAGCAATGAGGTACAGGGATGTATAGGGTTAACCCTCCGGGGGGAGTAACCCTGAACCTGACCCTCGGTGGTCTTGACCCCTCCCCAGGGGTGGGTCTGAACACCACCAGGTGATGGTTCGCCCACTCCCCCTTCCTGTCCCATGAAAGCAGGGGGACTGCCTGCTTCACTCTCTCTGCACTCCCTGCGTGCCACCAGCACCATCCTGTTCCTGGTTTCTCTTTGTTTCACCACGTGGCCACCACCATCAAACTCGGGTTGTATTTATACCTTTTGTATTGGCTTTTCCCTTCCCTATACTCTTTGTAACTTCCCTACCTCAGTTGCCTTTTTAAGTTATGGTTAAACTTTTCTTTTTACCTTCCAAATTGAGTGAGATTCATTTCCTTGGGTGTGCTCACCTTTCCTCTCCCCACACCTAATCCCTTTCTTTGGGGAAAGGAGGGGAAGAGGGAAGGGCACTCTATAAAAATTGTTATTGGTTCTACCAAATATATTTCAGTCTCTGGAAATTTAAACTAGAACCAAGACAATGGAATACTATGGAAGAGAGATGTTGAGGTGCTGGAAGGTGTTGAGAGAAGGGCAGCAAGGCTGGGGAGGGGCCTGGAGCACAGCCCTGTGAGGAGAGGCTGAGGGAGCTGGGGGTGTGCAGCCTGCAGAAGAGGAGGCTCAGGGCAGAGCTCATTGCTGTCTGCAGCTCCCTGAAGGGAGGCTGTAGCCAGGTGGGGTTGGGCTCTGCTGCCAGGCAAGCAGCAACAGAACAAGGGGACACAGCCTCAAGCTGTGGCAGGGCAGGTCTAGGCTGGATGTTAGGAGGAAGTTGTTGTCAGAGAGAGTGATTGGCATTGGAATGGGCTGCCCAGGGAGGTGGTGGAGTGGCTGTGCCTGGAGGTGTTGAAGCCAAGCCTGGCTGGGGCACTTAGTGCCATGGTCTGGTTGGTTGGGCAGGGCTGGGTGCTAGGTTGTGCTGGCTGAGCTTGGAGCTCTCTTCCAGCCTGTTGATTCTGTGATTCTGCACTGTATGCTGTGGCTGGCCCCTGCCTCAGCACAGACAAAGCCACGTCCCTAGCTCAGTCACCAGTACCTTGAACACAAACACATTTCATCTTGGAGAGGCCTTGACCTTGTTTCCCTTCGTGAGCTCAGCAAGACTGCTGCCTCGGGCACCTCTGCTCAGCCCTGCCAGCACTCCGAACTCGCTGCCCTGTCCTGCCTTGGGAAAGACCACGGCTGGGGCTGCTGGCAGCACAGAGGGGAGAGCACTGAAAACAAACACAGAGCCAGCAGCTTGGTTTTCATAACCTCGGTTAAACACAGGGGGCGAAGGATCCACAGCGACAATGTCATGAGAGTTCAAGAAAGGCAGAAGGTATCCTCTGAGGGGCTCTTTTCTTTGGCAGCAGAGGAGAAGATGATGCACAGAGGAGGGGGGAAGGAAAAAATAGGGAAATATTTGACCCTGTGTGCACAGCAAGTTTGTCTTTATCTCCTTCTGGGGCTGTTACAACAAAGCTGGCACTCATCACCAGTACAGGCATAGGCTGCTTTTCTGGGCTCCTGTGGCAAATGGGTGCATTGCAACTGACCCCTACCCAGACAGCAGGAGCAGATCAAAGCTGAGCTTATCCCATGGGCTAGATCCTTTCTGCTTACCTGCAGAGGCTTCAGTGCAGCCTTCTTCCTTTCTTTACCTAAAGCTTAATTGAGCTTATTTCTCTTTGTGGTGGTAGGGGACATGGTAGGAGGTTTGCCCCCCTCCACTGCCTGTGGGGAGCAGCAGGAGGTAAACAGGCTATGGGTGGGGTGTACACCCTTTGGGCAGAGACGTGGCACAGGGAGGTCCTTCTGTGGCTGCTAGGGAGCAAAGAAGGCTGTAAATCACAAGAGTAAGCTGGGCCCCTCCAGAGCTTTTGGATGCTGATGGGAGCAAGCACTAGACTCAGAGGTACTGGGAAGAACCTTTTTGGAGACCTAGAGCCTCCTACAACTCAGAAAATGATGCACTAACTAAAACCAAACCTGCCTCCTAGTCACAGAAGTTCTGAGAAGTCCCCCTAGGGAGGTTCTCCTCACCCTCTACTCTGCCCTAGTGAGGCCCCACCTGGACTACTGTCTGCAGTTTTGCATTCCCCAATTCAAGAGAGACAGGGACCTGCTGGAAAGAGTTCAACAGAGATCTGTGAGGATGGCAGGACTGGGACATCTCTGCTGTGGAGAAAGGCTGAGAGCACTGGGGCTGCTTAGTCTTGGGAGGGAGGGCAGAGAGATCTTATCAACGTCCATGAATATCTGGGTGCCAAGATGGAGGTGCCAGTCTCTTTCCAGCAGTACCTGGTGATAGGACAAGGAGCAATGAGTACGAGATAGAACGCAGGAGGTTCTGCCTCAACACGAGGAGATCCTTCTTTATGGTGAGGCTGACAGAGCACTGGAGCAGGCTGCCCAGAGAGGTTGTGGAGTCTCCTTCTCCGGGGGCTTTCAAACCTGCCTGGATCTGTTCCTGTGCAGACTACCCAAGGTGACCCTGCTTTGGCAGGGAGGTTGGACTCAACGATTTCAGAAGGCCCCTTCCAAGCCCTAACATTCTGTGATTCATTTGAATGGCTCTCACACAGCATATGTCATCACATGCTGCACAGCAGCAAAGATCATCTCCATGGCCTAAACCACATTAATTCCCAGACTGAGAGCCTAGATGCAGATTTTATCACTTCCTCTTCAGCTCATCACAGTTTTTCAGCCCAGAGGTGAGTGCAGGCTACCATAGCTGTGGTCAGTGATGAGGGGCTGTGCACCTGCCAGTAGGCTGGTCACTTTTCCAGTGTTGACAACCACAGGGCAGGAACCTATGGAAAGGATCTCTGCCAAGATTGGAGAAATACAGTTTTCTACCCACAAACAGATCTTTTTTTGCCCCACTATTTTTTTCTCTGTCCTCATTCCTGCTAGAACCCCACCTCATGCAGATGCAGTCATTTTCACTCAGATATCAAAAGTAATTGCACTTCTGGATCCGGGTCCAGAGCCAGTTTTTGTGCTGCTGACTGTCTCATTTATCCAAGCATAGAAAGAAGTCCTTTAACCACTTGTATGTGGCTTGACTTACTTGAGGACTAAATTTAGAGGCCCGAGGAGGTGCCTACGTTTGGTGTTGTGACTGTGACGTTTGGTTGCTTGCACAGTTTTGAGCAGCAGAATTTTGTTGCCCAGCAGCCTGAATTGCCCATTATTGCTCCAAACTCACCTACCACTCCGAGTGTCAGAGTTTGGAAAGAACCAGACATAGACCACTTTAGACCTTGCACAAAACATAAGTGCAAGTAATTTTCTCTGTTGCCATCAACTCTGCCTGCCTTCCTGCCCACAGACAAAACCTGTCCTCCCCCTGTCATTCATGAGACAGGCAGTGTCCAGCCTGCCCCTAGAAATGCCCAGTGAAGTCCAGATCCCAGGCTACTCCAGATCTTCATTATCTTTCTTACTAGGAGGGGTTTTTTTTCATGGTATCTAACCCACATGTCCCTTGCTACAGTTTGAGCCCTCTCCTTTGCACCCTGGACATAAAGAACAAGTTGTTCTCTTCTATCTTCAATGTATTTAAAGACTGTTATCATATCACTTCTCAGTCTGATCTTCTCCAGACTAAACACCCCCCCTAGTTCAATCTCTCCCCATTAGTCACATTCTCTGTGCTTCTGATCATCCCTGTTACTCTCTTCTGGACAACCTCCAACCAGCCCCATCTTTCTTTAACCCTGGTGCCCAAAATTGGAGAGAAAAGAGTAGAGCAGAAAAATCCCATCCCTTATCACGCAGATATCCCAGTGTGGTGTTTGCTTTCCTCATACCAATCTCAACTCAGAACCTTTCTTAAGCTTGCAATTCACAATTACCCCAAATGCTTCTGGGGTGGTAATTTCACATCCCATATTTGTACATCTGATGGTTCTTGCCTAAGTATAGAACCATGCATCTTGCTTTAGAATCATAGAATGGTTTAGGTTGGAAGGGACCTCAAGGATCATCCAGCTCCAACCCCCTGCCGTAGGCAGGGACACCTCCCACTAGAGCAGGCTGCTCAAGGCCTCATCCAGCCTGGCCTTAAACACCTCCAGGGAGGAAGCATCCACAACCTCCCTGGGCAACCTGTGCCAGTGTCTTACCACCCTCACTGTAAAGAACTTCCTCCTAACATCCAGTCTAAATCTCCCCTCTTCCAGCTTAAACCCATTCCCCCTCGTCCTGACATTACCAGACCTTGTCAATAGTCCCTCCCCAGCCTTCCTGTAGGCTCCCTTCAGATACTGGAAAGCCACTCTAAGGTCTCCTCGAAGCCTTCTCTTCTCCAGGCTGCAGAGCCCCAACTCTCTCAGCCTGTCCTCATAGCAGAGCTGCTGCAGCCCTCTGATCATCTTCGTGGCTCTCCTCTGGACCCGCTCCAGCAGTTCCATGTCCTTCTTGTGTTGGGGGCTCCAGAACTGCACACAGGACTCCAGGTGGGGTCTGAGGAGAGCAGAGTAAAGGGGCAGAATCCCCTCCCTTGCCCTGCTGGCCACACTGCTCTTGCTGCAGCCCAGCACAGGGTTGCTGTCTGGGCTGCATGTGCACACTGCAGGCTCATGTTGAGCTTTTCATCACCCCAGACCCCCAGGTCCTTTTCCTCAGGGCTGCTCTCAGCCATTCATCACCCACTTTGTCTTTATTGAACTTCATCCTTTCCCTTCCCAAATCCCTCCGTTACTCCTACACTTAATAATTCTGCAGTTCAAGGCTCTCCTCTCCTCTGCTTGCAGCTCTTTTCAAATCTCTGCTACCTATTCATTTAATTAGCATGTCCTTCATTCCTTCCATCTAGGTGACTAACAGACATCCTGAAGAGCAACAGGTTCAGAGAGTACCACTGCAGACTCTTACTGTGTTCCTGATCTGAGCCCAGCCTGCTGATACCTAACATGAACCTACAACTTGAAATTCTTCCTGACATTGTTACTCACTGAAGGAAGCTCACAGATGCCAAATATCAAACCATTATGGTGACAGACATGCTCTAGCTTCACAGATCAGTGACTTTGCTTTGTGTCATTGTGCTTCATCTTTGTAACACAGCAGTGCAGCAGGCTGCACGCCAGTGCTGCTGCTATAGGTGTGCTAAAATGCCATAAGTAAACTCCGAGGAAAGCAAGAGAGCAGATCATTGACCTCTGGGGAGGACATAAACCAGCTCCTAGTGTTTAAAGCACTTGTTCAGTATGCCACAGAGTCATAGAATCAATCAGGTTGGAAGAGACCTCCAAGATCATCCAGTCCAAACTAGCACCCAGCCCCTTGGTTTCTGCTGCTGTAGCTGGTCCAGTTTCAAGCAATGTGTTCTTTACTCACAAGTGTTTCCTGAGCAGTTCTGAAACATGTCTGTGTCTTTCTCCTGTGCTCCCTTTCTGTGTGCTGTTTTATCTTCCTGCAAACGGGAAGGTTTTCTCCTCCCCACTTACAGGGCATCTGGTCAGAAATTTATTGACATGAAAAGTGGTTCCTCATAACATTGTTTTCAGGACTCTCAATCTGAGCTTCCACAAGCTAGACATTTATACTCTATTATAATTGATCATGACAACTGAATGCTCTTCAGCTGCCATCTAATCTGTGAATATTCCTGTTACAAGTTACAGTCTAGGAACAGATCTGGGCGCATGCTCCACCTATGAAAGAGGAAAACAAGATATAGACACTCAGAGAGATGCATCCTGGCACTGTGGCCCGTGTGTGTGCTGCTATTCAGAGTAGCTTTTTCCTAAGCCCTAGAGGGACTCAAGAGCCATTTGTGTAAACACAGGCAGGAAAGCTGAGATGCCTGAGAAATGGATCCCTTTCAAACTCAAGCAAATCTTGATGAACTCCTGCTTTGTGGGATTTGAACAGTAAACTCTGAGTCAGGAGTAGGCTGAGCCATCGCCATCCTCTTGTGCCTGTGGGTCCAGCGATGAACAGCCTCCATGGCTCAGTCCTCAAGGCTGAGAGTATTGCAGTCTGCCCATTCGAGGTTCCTGCCTTTCCTCCCAACTCCTCCTTCTGGAAGTCACTTACCGTTCCCTTGGGATTTTTGCCCAGTTGCCTTCTGGCATCACTTCTCTCCCTACTTTCTGCTCTCTTTTCTTATGGCATACCTTAATCACTTCCCATGTCAACTACTGCAATGCTCTTTTTTTATAGCTCTCATAAATACTTACAGGCTTTATATATATTTCCTCTCCAAGCTGCAAGGGCTGCAGAGCACTGCTTAAAATTGAGGCAGTGGAGAAGAGGGCAGCTCAATTCTGATTTCTACATGACCCAGCCCTGGCAAAGTTTCCTGCAAACTGAGACTGGCTTTTCTATGAGGATGCAAAATAAGGACTATTTGCAGCCCTGGGTATGTGCTATAGCCTCACTCCCAGATATCTCACTCTGCTCAATGAGCAGTCCTTGCCCAGAGCACAAAGCCATCAGGTTACCAAGAAATCTGACCTGACCTCTTCTCTTCTTCTTCCTCTTTCTCTTCCCTTCCCCTCCTCTTTCTCTTCCCCTTTCTCTCTTTCTTTCCCTTTTTTTTTCTCCTTATTTTCTTTCTTTTCCTTTTCCTTTTCTGGTCCACTTTGCTGAATGGCATCCTACAAGAAGTACTGCACAGACCCCACAGATCCAAGTGCTGCAGGCCAAAACTGAGCACCTCGATTTCTTAGTGACATCTGCTGTTATTTTTCATCACGTATGGGACAGAGGTGAAAGCCTCAGGCTAGCAGGAGGGGAATTTCTTTCCCTCTTGCTTCAAAAAGCAGAACTAAGTTTTGTTTTTCTCCATCTTGGGGCTTTGTATCAGCTGCCTGTTGGGTGTTTCAAAAGCAATTGTCTTGTCTGAGCACAGTAAATTCACAGGCTAATTCCCCTGGCGCTGGTGATACAAAGCAGTCAGGCCAGCCAAGACAGTTGTGCTTGGACGCTCCAAGTGCGCTCCTGCCTGCCTTCGAGCAGCAGGAGTTTTACAGCATTTCCCTTCCTGAAAAATTGTTCAGTGATGACCTACAAGTGAAAAGTTCTCATTACCATTTCCATGCAATTCCACATGAAATTTGCTTTAAAAGCTGGCTTTGACTAAGCCAAGAGTCAAATATAAGAGCTACAAGGCCCTGATTAAGAAAGCACTTAATCACTTTCCAAGCTTTGAGTTGGACAGACACCATTCCCCGTCAAGGACTCTATCAGTAGCTGGGGGAGGACTGGGGAAAAGAGCTTGGCTTAAAGCCTATGAGAATTCACAACCCAGAGATCCAGCTGCAGGCCCTTGCTAAAGGCATTGGTGCTCTAGGATTCTCAGCTGTCTCTCCCTTTGCTCAGGACCTTCCAGGATACTTACTTAATAAACTCAGTGGCTTGGGTTGCATCTGAAAACAGAAGCCACAGAAAGCCCTGGGAATTGTCCCAGGAGCACCTACCTTTCATGGAAAATGGAGAGGGGCCCAGAACAACTTCTGCTTAGATTAGATTGCCCTTACTAAAAATAGGAAGCCATTTAGTCCTTCATCTCTCTTGATAAAGCTTTATTTTTAAGTATATGTTTTGTTTGACCTTGAGGGGCTTGGAGATTTTTCTTTTTTCTTTTTCTTTTTTTTGGTTAAAAGAAAGTGAGAAAGAAAGCAAGAGAAAAACAAGAGAAAAGCAAGAGAAAAACAAGAGAAAAGCAAGAGAAAAGCAAGCAGGCAAAAAAGCCTCCTTGAGCGAATTCCAAGTAATACCACAGATAAAGTTCAGTGAGTGAGAGGTTTTGTCCAGTCTCACAGCATCCTATCCACATTGTTCAAATCATCATTTCCTGGCTGATGCTGAGCGCCATTCCATCCAGAACGTGTCGAGTTTGGGTCCATGAGGTATCCCTTCTCCTTTCTCTGGCTTCCCAAAGTATTTTCTTTGGTTTTCCTAGCCCCCACAACTATGGCCAAGAGAAAACCAGCAGTGAAAACTGTTATCAGCAGCTTCAGTGATTTGATTTACTGGCTCCAGCAGGATCCCATTGGGCTGTAGGCACTGCTGTCTCCTGTAAAGACTGAAGGCCATCAGCTAACACAACCCAAATGGTCACAGTCCATGTCTCTGCTGGGACGACAGGAAACAAACCTCCTCTCTTAGTCTGAAAGGAAGGCTTTCTTGACCAGGCCACACTGTCACAAGTGTGTACTGGAAACTCGTACTGCCATTTGCCAAGTGTGAATTAGATTCCAGATGTGAAGAAATCTTCTGAGATAAAATTTGTGTTGGAGCTGGAGGAACCTGTTGTAGATAACTTTCCTCTAGGAAAATCGGCTGCTCAGCACCAGGCACAGCCAGCTGCTGAAGGAGATCAACACCAGCAGAAAATGCATCTCTAGCTGCAGAAGTCCTCCCAGTTGAGTATTAACAGGCACTTACTGACCAGTGGGAAATGTGCACAGACACAGCAACAGAGGCACAGCCTCAACAGGTATTTTGGAAGGATGTGAGTGAAGCTTGCACAGCCTTATGAAAAACAAATTCTCTGCTGATGCTGGGAGCCCTGCTAGAGCTGCTTGGCAACTCCCAGCCTGGCTCAGCCGTGCATCCTGACTTACCTTCCTTCCCGGGAGGATGCTCATTTCCTCTCCCTCCCCTCAGTACCAGCTGGGTCCCTACTGCTAGCACATTCAGGGCCCAGAAAACCCATGCAGATGTTTTCATGGACATAGCAAAAGTCCTCTCTTCCTGCCAAGACTCACACTGGGCTTTCCATAGGAGCAAATGCGTCTAAAGCACTGTGCTTTGGGAGCAGATCTAATTTAATCTGAAGTTGAAGAATAAATCCTCCTGACTTGGTTGCTGTATTCTCCTTGTCCTAAACAACTCTGACAGTTAAATTGCTATTATTTGTCTTTAAACTTGAAACCTCAACCTGGGGCAACCACCCTCCATAGTCACTTTCACTCTTTGATAGAGGTTTGAAAAGTTACTCCTGTTCTTTTCTAAACTAGAAAAGCACAGGTCCTTCTGACTGCTATTTAACATCTCAGCTCTCAGGCTACTTACAACAGAAATCATTTCAGATTCCCAGACCTGGCAGCAAGTCTTTTGCCAGGGACACATGTCCTGGGGCTTCAGCTTTCCAACTCTGGACCACAAGCAGTTGAATTTTGGGATGAGAATTAACAGGTCCAAGTGCAGGGGTCTGCACTTTGGCCACGACAACCCCAAGCAGCACTACAGGCTGGGGACAGAGTGGCTGAGAGCAGCCAGGCAGAGAGGGACCTGGGGGTGCTGGGAGAGAGGAGGTGGAGATGAGGCAGCAGTGCCCAGGTGGGCAGCAGAGCCAATGGCATCCTGGGCTGGCTCAGGAGCAGTGTGGGCAGCAGGACAAGGGAGGTGCTTCTGCCCCTCTGCTCAGCACTGCTCAGGCCACCCCTTGAGCGCTGTGTCCAGTTCTGGGCTCCTCAATTCAAGAGAGATGTTGANCCAGGGAGGTGGTGGAGTGGCTGTGGCTGGAGGTGTTGAAGCCAAGCCTGGCTGGGGCACTTAGTGCCATGGTCTGGTTGCTTGGGCAGGGCTGGGTGCTAGGTTGGGCTGGCTGAGCTTGGAGCTCTCTTCCAACCTGCTTGAGTCTATGATTCTATGATCCTACTCTGGCAAGGGGCTGGACCAGATGAGCTTTGGAGGTCCCTTCCAGCCCCTGCCATTCTGTGATTCTATGATCTCCATGATACATCTCTATTCAACTCCACTCCCATTCTTAATCCATGTGATTCCACTATCTTTTAAATAATTGGGAAGAAGCATTATCTTGTGTTGGGTATCACACTTCAGCAGGGGCCCAAAAGCATTACTTTAAAATGTCAGGAAGTTTTAGTTCAGCCTTTTGGTCTGGAGTTTGTTGTCCAGTCCTGAAAATAAATCTTCTGAAGCTTTCAGCACAATTTTCCTTCTCTGAGTGCCCAGATACTGCATAAATTAGAAATTAAAGCACCTAAAACATTTTTATACAACCTGCTATACCATCACATGTTGCCAGTTTGTTTCTCTTTGGAGTCCTGGAGAGATACTTGGGATATCTTCACCTTGTTTCCTCAGGATGGAATTCCCTGTGACGTTGTGCATTTGGTACAGTTTTGTTCAGAGTTGGTTAAACAAACTTACAAAAGCTCAACTCTGTTCTGTTCTGTTTTGTTCCAAATTCTCCTCAGCAGTCACCCAGATATCTGCCAGCCTTGGAAACCACTCTGTCATTCTGCTCACTTGCATTTTCCCCTTGTCAGTGGTGATTTTCTGAACTCCTATTTTCACTTTCCTCGGTGCAGATTTGTTCAGTCCTACTGTAGAGAGACAGCTGAGTGCAGAGATCTCTAAGCCCTCATTTTTTCATGGACTAAGGGCAGAATCAGATCAAATACATATTTGAACCTTGCTTCCTCCCTGGAGGCGTTTAAGGCCAGGCTGGATGAGGCCTTGAGCAGCCTGCTCTAGTGGGAGGTGTCCCTGCCTATGGCAGGGGGTTGGAGCTGGATGGTCCTTGAGGTCCCTTCCAACCTAAACCATTCTATGATTCTATGATTCTGTTGCTATTCCTGGAGTTGTCAAAAAGGTGAAGTGAGATCAGCAACATTTACCATTATGGGTTTCCATGTCATGGCAATGTGGATGGATCATGCATGGATCCTGATGCCCACCAACAGGCAGAGGAAGCTTATTTTAGTGCTGCCCTTTCCAAACCACATCTTCAGCCACTCCTGAGTCTTCAGTACTGCTAACTTCACCTGAAGAGTAACTATCAAGGTAGGTCCCTCCTGTACCTTGTAAAGAGTTGCCAGAGATCAGGAAACTTCACCTGAAGAGTGACTCTAATGATAGGTCCTCCCTGTACCTTGTGAAGACTTGCCAGAGAGCAGGAATCAAAGAGTTAAATAAGATACCTATGTGCAAAGTTAGGACTACTGAGCAGTCACTCAGAAAATACCTGACTAATAATTGACTGTGTAGTTATAGCTTGGAACAGCTGTGATGGAAACAATTCCTGCTGCAGCTTTTGCTTTAAAGGCAGCCTGCACTTTGCAAGTGGCTCACTGAACAGATCACCTCAGCTACTCATGATGGAGTCTTCACAGGAAAGGGATTTCCTGGCCTCTGCAACAGGCCAGTCTGACTGCTCAGCCCTGTACAACAAATTGTGAGACAGATAATTCTGGTTTGGGCACTAACCTGGCATGGGCAAGAATAGTGTTTAAGGGTAAAGAAAAGAATATTGTGATCAAGAAATCTTCCTGCCTTTAGCTGCTATTATGCCTACCACTGCAGCATGCAGAGGCCAGCTCACCCACAGCGCTCGTACCTCCTGACTGTGTTGAGAGATCACACCTTACTTTAGTTTCCAGAAACATTAGTTGACTCTTTTCTTGTACACCTCTAAATGACCTGGGCTTGTCCCACGTGGCAATGGCAGATCATTACTGCAGGATTTGGATCATTTCTTGACTGGAATTTGAAATGAAGATCAATATAGTTTGGATTTGTTTGATGCTTTCATAGAATCATAGAATCATAGAATCAAGCAGGTTGGAAGAGAGCTCCAAGCCCATCCAGCCCAACCTAGCACCCAGCCCTGCCCAATCAACCAGACCATGGCACTAAGTGCCCCAGCCAGGCTTGGCTTCAACACCTCCAGGCACAGCCACTCCACCACCTCCCTGGGCAGCCCATTCCAAAGGCATTCCAACAGCATTCCAATTCCTTGTCTGGCTTAGAACAGAAGGGGTTTATGTGCTTCCCTTCCCATGACAGCACCATGTCTGGCTTAGAACAGAGGAGGCACAAGTCATAAGGCACAACTGGATTCAGGGAGGATGTGACAGGACTGAGAGGTATCACCACTGTGGCCTGTGGATCATAGCTTATGACTAGCTAGATCCAGGTCAGTGTAAAGTGCTTTTAGAGTGTGAACTGTGGGATCTGATCTTCTTCTAACCAGTAGCTCTGTGCTCAGCTTGGTAGAGACAGTGATGCAGAAATCCTGATGTTTTCTACTCTGAAGTTTGCTGCTTTGCCTGCTGTTAAATATTCATCACAATTACAGTTTCTAGTGGAGAACTTCTAACCTCAGTTTGCAAGGGCCACTGCAAATACCATTTCACTCTGTTAGTGGAGCAGTGTGAGATCCAGGCTCTGGCTGCAGATGTGTGAGCAAGATTGCAAACTCATGAGGAAAGCAAATACGGGACAGGGCTGTCCCTTAAAAGCCCATAGAGGAGAGCTGAGAGGCAGAGCAAAGGCACGTTTGGAGTGCTGTCTTTGGAGCTCAGCTAGCACTGTGCTCTACAACTTCAACTGTGTAACAAGGTCATTCAAAGTACTTTACTGGACACCAAAAGAAACCACCACTCAAAGAAGTCCACCAACCATCAGCAACAACAAAACCCAGGCTGGATTCCCCAGGACTGCATGGAAACTGAATTCTTTTCACTCTGGCATACTTTTCTTGCTAGAACCTCTCCCCTGGCTTGTTGAGAGATTGTGAGGGTAGGATCCACCACTTCAGAGCCCTCTCTTCCATTGAAGAATCCATCACTCAGCTGAGCTTAGATAAGTTGAAGTACAAGTGGCAGGGATGACCAAACCTTTGAGCTGCCCTGAAAAGGTAGAATACAGCAGACAGATTGACAAGATGCCTTCAGTGATCTTTTTCCTCCAGTTCTCCCTTCTCTGTTTTATTTACCAAGATAAAACTGTACCTTTCACTTTTCCCTGTCTCACTCCCAGGAAAAGTGCACCTTTTGGAGGACTGGAAAGCTTGCAGTCTTTTTGCCTATCCTTTCCTCTCCTACTCGTGTGGAATGCCTTGCTTTTAAAGCTTAAGCTGTGCATCTGTCTCGCTAAAGTGCCTCAGCACGAAGTACACAGCAGGAACCACCCAGTTGCATCAAAGTCCATTTTATCACCTCCAGAGCAGAGCCAGCACCTGCTCCCCAGAAACCACATCATCTTGCACAGTAGAAGGATTATGTGCAAAGAAACCCTTGACCTTTTGCACCAGGGTTCTTTAGGCCAGATGTTATCCCAAATGGGTGCAAAGTAGTCACAGATGCTTTACGAATTGACGTACACACAAAAACCCCACCAGAACAGCAACATAAAACAACCAAAAGAAAAGGGGGGAGAGAGGCAAAGTTTGCTCTCAAAGAACTGTGAAACAGGGAGGAGGGAAAACATGTAGTGAGCAGAACATATATTCCCCTCTCAGGACTACTGATGTGAGGGCATTAGGTGATGGTCACTTTGAACAGCTGGAACTTCTCCCCATTTATTGTTACCAGGAAAGAAATCAGCTCTGTGGAGCTGTACAGGCACCTGGTCATAACCTTGGGGAACGTGGCCATAGTTTGCCTCCCTCTATGTCTTCCCAGTTCCCCAGCCCCTGTGCTGCAAGTGCATCTCATTCTGAGCAGGGCTTGGGCACCTGCCTACTGAGAACAGCAGAGCCACAGGGCACTCCTGACCATCTGTGACCAGGAAAATATGATCTTGATTTGTTTAAAACAGAAAGATGCAGGGAAAAGGAAGAGATTGGCAGCTTCATCTGATGAACTTCACCACAGCATCCTTCCAGCAGCCTCCCTGCTGTTGTCACTGACTAATCGTTGCTAGCAGGACATAAGTGCAGTATGCAGAAGGCTCAGCCCGTGGGAATGGCCTGCATGGAGTCTGCTCTACAGCTGACCACTTCAGAATAAGATTAAACCATTCAGAGCTTAAACACCATTTCTTTACTTCTCCTGGGGTTGCTCTTCTCTGAAGCAATCTTTCTGGGTGTCTTCCTGCTGTTGTTTTGGTACCTTTGGTTACACAGCTGCTACCACATTCATGGAAGTCATACATAGAGAAGAGAAGAGAAGAGAAGAGAAGAGAAGAGAAGAGAAGAGAAGAGAAGAGAAGAGAAGAGAAGAGAAGAGAAGAGAAGAGAAGAGAAGAGAAGAGAAGAGAAGAGAAGAGAAGAGAAGAGAAGAGAAGAGAATCAACCAGGTTGGAAGAGACCTCCACCACCTCCCTGGGCAGCCCATTCCAATGCCAGTCACTCTCTCTGCCAACAACTTCCTCCTAACATCCAGCCTATACTTCCCCTGGCACAACTTGAGGCTGTGTCCCCTTGTTCTGTTGCTGGTTGCCTGTTGTTTGACAGCTGCCTGAACATGAGCAAAAAGTTTGCCTGGGAGGTCAGTGGCATCCTAGCCTGGATCAGGAATAGTGTGGCCAGTGGCCAGCAGGACTAGGGAGATGATTGTCACCCTGTACTCAGCACTGGTGGGACTGCACATTGAGTGCTGTGTTCAATTTTGGGTGCCACAATATAAGAAAGACATGAAGGTGCTGGAATAGGACCAGAGAAAGGCAAGGAAGCTGGTGAAGGGTCTTGAGAATATGTCTTATGAGGAGTGACTGAGGGAGCTGTGGTTGTCTAACCTGAAGAAAAGGAGGCCCAGGGGTGGCCTCATTGCTCTCTACAACTGTCTGAATGGAGGTTATAGAAAGGCAAACGTTGGCCCCTGCTCACAAGTCAGAAATTGAAAGGACAAGAAGAAATGGCATCAGGTTATGCCAGGGGAGGTTTAGGTGAGACACGAGGAAGGAAATCATACTTATCAAAGGCTGGAAATGACTGCCCAGGGAAGTGGTTTGATCTCCATCCATGGATGTATTTAAGTACTGTCTAGACATGGTGCTCAAGGACATGGTACAGCATTGGCCCTGGTGGGGTTAGGAAATGGTTGATGATCTTGAAGGCCTTTTACAACCTTTACACAGTGATTGTGTGATTCTGTGGCAGTGGTGATTGTGATAACAAATCCAATTACCCATCCTAGGTGCCTATGGCTGACATCCAGGAAGCCATCTGGCTCACACGGAGGGTTCCTGCCAGTCGTCTTTGGTCTGCACCAAGCCTCTAGGGCTGTGACATTGAAGGAAGCTACTTCGGAAAGAGTTAAGTAAGCAGGAAAAAAAACGTGGAAGGCTTAGGGTGGGAAAAGAATGACAAAAGGCTTAATGACCAGCTCTCCCCGGGCTGTGGTGCTGCGACCACGGCCCAGCAGTTCACTTCTTTCTCAGAACATTTAGGCCAGCACCTGGGGCAAATAACCAGCACACATGATATCACTGTGGACGACCTTTCACCATTGCAGGCTTCAGTGGCTCTACTGGCAGCCTCTGAGCCAATATTTGGCTCCACTATCCCTCGTCTCCTTGCAAAACTTGCTGTCGCCTACAGCCTTTGGCAGAAGATATGAAAGAAACCTTGCAGACCACAGCGGGAGGGGGCTCCCTCTTCTGCTGGAGAGAGCTGCCTGCTGACTCAGCGTTGGCTGCTCTCATGTGCGTTACGTGGGGTTTGTTACCCTGCTGCCAGCACCTCAAGGGTGACTCTTCTCCTTTGCCCTCCAGTGGGTTTGGGATAGGAGTTGCTTGGGGAGAGGGTTGCACACTTCTCAGCAGAAAAGCTGCCTTGCTGCTGTGACTCCACTCCTCTGGATGCTTTTAGGCTCAGTCCCAAGCAAGCCTGTATTTCCAAGTCTGGCAACCCCTGCTGCAGGATGCCACCTGAAATTCACAGAGTCATAGAATCAGTCAGGGTTGGAAGGGACCACAAGGATCAACCAGTTCCAACCCCCCTGCCATGCCCAGGGACAGCCTACCGTAGAGCAGGCTGCACACAGCCTCATCCAGCCTGGCCTGAAACACCTCCAGCCATGGGGCCTCAACCACCTCCCTGGGCAACCCATCCCAGCCTCTCACCACTCTCATGCTCAACAACTTCCTCCTCACCTCCAGCATGACTCTCCCCACCTCCAGCTTTGCTCCATTGCCCCCACTCCTGTCACTCCCTGAGAGCCTAAAATATCTCTCCCCAGCTTTTTTGTAGCCCCCTTCAGACCCTGGAAGGCCACCAGAAGGTCACCTGGGAGCCTCCTCTTCTCCAGCCTGCACAGCCCCAACTCTTTCAGTCTGTGCTCACAGCAGAGCTGCTGCAGCCCTCTCAGCATCCTCCTGGCCCTGCTCTGGACACTCTCCAGCATCTCCACACCCCTCTTGTCCCAGGGGCTCCAGAACTGGATGCAGAACTCCAGGTGGGGTCTCAGCAGAGCAGAGCAGAGTGGGAGAATCACCTCCCTGGCCCTGCTGGCCACACTTCTGCTGCTGCAGCCCAGGCTCTGCTTGGCTTTCTGGGCTGCAAGTGCACACTGCTGGCTCCTGTTGAGCTTCTCCACCAGCAGCACCCCCAAGTCCCTCTCCTCAGGACTGCTCTCCAGCCTGGCACTGCCCAGCCTGTAGTTGTCTTCTCTCAGTGCTGTTGCAGAATTACTCCACTGAGCTATGACTGCTTTGTGATGCATTTGCTCAGGGTGCTTCTGAGCGTTTTTTATAGCATAAAGAGAATGTGAGAGTGAACCATCATCTCCTGTGGGGCATGAATATGACACATAAGGCTCAGACTGTGATAGTGCATGAAGAGGTCATAGCTGAAGCACAGAGAGTTTACTTGCAAATGCTTCAGCAGGCTAACTAAATCTTCCATCTTTAGAACCACTTCTGAGGCTACTATTGTGCTTGAAAAGCAGGGCTGAGAGTAAAGATTTTAAGGTGCTGATTTTTCTTTTTTTACATCTGAGCTCCACTCTTTGAAGTCTTGCACTGTCTTGTCCCTCCACCTGTAAGATGTGACAATACCAACAGGTACATTGATTCAGCCC
The DNA here is from genome assembly GCA_013400475.1 of Tricholaema leucomelas. Taxonomy (NCBI): domain Eukaryota; kingdom Metazoa; phylum Chordata; class Aves; order Piciformes; family Lybiidae; genus Tricholaema lacrymosa; species Tricholaema leucomelas. The sequence goes on from WAAF01015094.1 coordinate 167,358, forward strand.
TGACAGCTCATCAAAAGCCTGCTCCCCTTACATGACCAGCTAGAACCTCTCACAAAACTTCTTAAATACAGAGCAAACATTGTGCTTGGGCCACTTCCTTCAGGTGGCAAAAACACTGGGTGATCACTGTGAAAATGTGGTGGGCAAGGAACAATGGCTACAAGCTAGAGCACAGGAGGCCCCACCTCAGCACAAGGAGACACTTCTTTGTGCTGAGGGTGATGGAGCACTGGAGCAGGCTGCCCAGAGAAGTTGGGGAGTCTCCTCCTCTGGAGACTTTCAAAACCCATCTGGATATGTTCCTGAGTGGCCTGCCCGGGGGGATTCTGCTTTGGCAGGGTGGTTGGACTGGATGATCTCAGGAGGTCCCTGTGATTCTGTAATCTAGGAAGAAAACACAACCCAAAAGCTTGCCTCTGAGATGGCAGTGTGCAGGTGAAGTGGGCTATGAAATAATGACTCTGCTTGAGACACCTCCTGCCAAAAGAGCAAAACCCTCCAGAACCTTGCAGAAATTAGGGGAAATCCCTCTCCTTTGGTTTATATCTGGGAATCACTGCCACCAGAAGCAAAGATTTCCCACTTGCCACTTCCCTTCTCCTCTACAGACCTCCAACCCTTCTCTGCTCTACAGCCAAGCATCAACCTCCTTGCCCCAGAGTAGCAAGCTCCCAAATGTTCCCTTTCTGGCACCAGCATAAGATTTGTGGCATTGGTGCAAACATCTTAGCACCAGCACAGAGCATTGACAAGCTCCCAGCCCAACACAGGCAATGAAATGCCAGGCTACAGTACAAATGCTCCTAAAGCAGGCTTCTGAACTTCTCTTAGCTCTTTGTCAGGTACTGGCCATGTTTTGCACTGCAGTACATGGCACATGCTCAATAAACACTAGCAGAAATCAACAACCTGATTAATTAAGCAACCCTTTGCATGCAGGCACTAAAAAAATCACACCTGTTGTTTGTTCAGCAGCATGCAGCAATCAAGAGTCTTTACACTCTGCCAAGTTACATTTTCTTGCTCTGAAATGGGATGGTTTAAGGGTTGGTTTGTTTGTTACACTGTGCTGTTAGGTATATTCAAGACAGAAGAGGAACTGCTTGTATGTTTACCCAGCCAGATTGCTGAGTGGTGTCACCAAGCTCCTCAAGCTTATGAATAGCATCTCCAATGTTGTATTGCCTTATTGGCCTTATGCCAGGAGCTTGGACAACTGGAGGCATGTACTCAGTCATTTACACCACAGCCTGACTCCCACCTGCTCAGTTGGACAGCATCAGCGTCCCAAATCGCTCCCAAATCAGCATGGGGCCACATCCAAGAACCTTGGTGTTGTGTGCACTTTCTGCTGTAAAGACTCCGTCCTAAACAGAAGCTAAGAGCTGCTGAGCTGAGACACCTCCGAAGCCCTGGGTGCATATTTCTTGGGAGTCTCTGTGCAGCTGGTTTCTTGAGGATGCCATGAGAGTCAGAGCACCAAGCTGCTCAACAGCCATTGCCACACAAGTTAGCAAGCAAAGCTGCACCGTTCAAGTATGAAGGATGAACAAACAGAAGGAGTTCACACAGAGCCACCTTGCACAGACCTCAGATCTCCATCACCTGGCCCTGATTCAGAAACTGGTGTACTTGCACCATCCCCTTCATGCTCAGTGTCCAGCCAATAGTTCAGATTCACTTCCTGGAGTAACCTCACCTATGCATGATCATAAAACTCTGTACATGAGGCTGGGGGGTAAGCAGTGGAGCCTTCCCTGAAGGTGTCTGATGATGCTTTTCTGGACACTTCCAAAGCTTCACTCTCGCATGGACCAAGTCCCTCACAAATGTTTTTAACTGTTTTTACCATTTTCTTGTCCACCCAAATCAAGTAGGGGAGGCATTAGAACCAGCTGATGAAGGGACCCAGAGAGCTCAGTGGCTTTTCAGTTCCTCCCTCGTATGCCACGACAGTAGATGTTCTGGTCTGTACAAATGAGGCTTCTGAAGGCTCTTTGCAGAAAGGCTGCAGATGGGATGAGTTGCAGAGATATCTCTGGTGTCCAAGGTGCATTCTGCTGTGTGGAAAAGGGATTTGTAGTGCCTGTCTCAGCACTTTCAGAACAGGAAAGGAAAATGTTACACCCTTTTGATATTGTTAATCTACCTCAAAATGAGATCCTTAGGACTAAATTAGAAAGACCTTTTCCCAGTCTGCACTTCAGGGAGAAAATATCTGGAGGTTTCTAGGCAATTTGCCTCAAATTCTGCATGGGACTCGGTGCATTTTGGGGCAGTATTCTTTAGATTAGAAACATAGAGTCAAGCAGGTTAAAAGAGACCTCCAAGCTCATCCAGCCCAACCTAGCACCCAGCCCTGGCCAATCAACCAGACCATGGCACTTAGTGCTCCATCCAACTTCCTCGTAACATCCAGCCTAGACCTGCCCTGCCACAGCTTGAGGCTGTGTCCCCTTCTTCTGTTGCTGGCTGCCTGGCAGCAGAGCCCTACCCCACCTGGCTACAGCCTCCCTTCAGGGAGCTGCAGACAGCAATGAGCTCTGCCCTGAGCCTCCTCTTCTGCAGGCTGCACACCCCCAGCTCCCTCTCTGCCTGGCTGCTCTCAGCCACTCTGTCCCCAGCCTGTAGTGCTGCTTGGGGTTGTTGTGGCCAAAGTGCAGAACCCTGAACTTGGCCTTGTTCAATCTCATCCCATTGGCCTCTGCCCACCCATCCAGCCTGGCCAGGTCCCTCTGCAGGGCTCTGCTACCCTCCAACAGCTCCACAGCTGCTCCTAGCTTGCTGTCATTATATTGTTTGTAACTTACCAGCCTCTCAAATGGAAACAAAAGGAAACTGTCTCTTTACCTTTGGACCAAGTCTTGAAGTGTTAAAGCCCAGCTCCTAGTAACAGGGATTACAAGAAAATCTGAGTTCCTTTATTTCACTGTCACTGATAGTTTTTTAACAATGGGAGCCAAGAGATTGTTTTGCAAATGTGAAGAGGGCCCAGAGTCCTGTAAACGTTTTAATAGCATGTGAAATTTGCAAGCCTTAGCAGCAGAGGCTCAGTAGCAGTGTCTCACAATGTTGAGCATTTAATGAGTTGCATTTTATGAGTCTGTTCTTCTAGGGGATGCTAAAAGGATGTATGAGAAGGTCAAAGTCAGGAGGCTGCACTACAGTGCATCTTGCCAAGGTTACACACAAGGTACCTCGCACTCTGATGAGGAAAGGATGGATTAGGTTTGCAGCCAAGGAGGATTCTTTTTTTAAAGGCCTTCAAATAAAAGAGGGTATGGTAGAGGGAATGGTAGACCCTTCTGGGTGTGAAGTGGAGGGGGGGGGAACAGACACACATCAGCAGGCATCTGCAACCTGCATGGCTCAATGGACAAATACAGCCCCAAAGCAGGTTGCAAGCACCTGGTTCTAATGATGTGTCCTCCACACCTTGAATTTCATCACCTTTGTCTTCCACTTCTTTCCCATCGAGGGTAGCCATGTGCCACGAGGTCAGCGCTCATGCAGCTGTCCTCCAGGCTGCCGTATGAACTTCCAATGAGCTAATCACTGACTCAACAGCCAGCTAGTAACCTAGCATCACTGCAGTTCTCACTAACCCATCCCTGCTCTGGAGGCCTTGTCTAGAGACAGCTGAAGCATGTGCCCCAGAAATTCCAGGCAGGAATTGTCATTAACAATATCTTTGTTATTAAAAGCTAAACTCTTGGTAATGACTGAATTGTGGAGGTAGGACAAGCCATGCAAAAGGCAACTAGGGATGATTGTTCATCTTTCTCCCCACTCCTCTCACTCCCTGACATCTTGAAAAGTCCCTCCCCAGCCTTTTTGTAGCCCCCTTTGGATCCTGGAAGGCCACAAGAAGGTCACCTGGGAGGCTCCTCTTCTGCAGCCTGCACAGCCCCAACTCCTTCAGTCTGTGCTCACAGCAGAGCTGCTGCAGCCCTCTGATCAACCCAGTGGCCTTTCTCTGGACACGCTCCAGCATCTCCACATCCTTCTTGTAATGAGGGCTCCAGAACTGGATGCAGGACTCCAGTACCTCCCTGGCCCTGCAGGCCACACTTCCGTAGTGGGGTAGCAGGGTCTGAGCAGCAGCTCTTCGCTCTTTGGGAACAAGCTCCCACTGCCTGTGACCTCGGCTGTGCCTTTGCAAGTGGCAGACGCTGCACGAGTGCCTCCCAGCTACCAGTGGGTGGGTGATGACTAACTGGGACATCTCCCTTTTTCCAGGACCAGATCCTCCTCATCCGTGCTGGAGCCGCTGCCCCCGGCATTCTCTGCCTCTCCGGCTGGAAGCAGCTGGGCTTTGCCAAACCCCAGATTCATGCGGTTTGGCACCCTCTGTTCGTTTGGAGTAAGCTCCATCCAACACTTACTGCTGCCTACAAGGCGAGCAACAGCCACAGCGAGGGCTGGGCCAGAAGCTGGCCCAGGAGCTGCTCTGTAAGTTTCAGGAGGTGGGTCAGCAGCCGCAGGGACAGGGTGACGGGAATGCTGTGTGCTGGGAGGAATAACGAGCCAAGCATCTGCCTGAGAGGAAGGGAGGCACAAGGAGTTTTATAAGCTGCAGAGGAGGTAAGGAGGAGGCCAAGAGAACAAATGCCATGTATTTAAATACGTGTTTCTCCCAAAACATGTCCCCTTCCCCTTCCTCTGGTTTCAGTCCTGGTTTTCAAGGCTGGGACGATAACCTTCCTGCCTGCTGTTAAAGAGACAGTGCAGAGGTTTTCCTCAGCCCTCAGCACAGCCCGAAGGCAAGCATGGATGGGAACACAAAGCAGAGGGGCTGGAGGGGGCAGATGGCTGCCTCAACCGGCCTGAGTCTCTTCTGCCAAGATGTGGTGCAGCTTCTTTTTCTTGTCATAGCTACCATTCACTGGGAGAAGTCCACTTTTCTTCATTAAATGGCTTCTGTGCAGCCTAAGGGTGTAAGGGAGGACATCATCAGCTGGGGGCTGCCCCCCAGGGAGAGCAGTTTCAGTGGATTCTGCAGCCCTTCTGGGAACCATAAAGTCCCCTGAAACACCACACAGCTGAGGGCAGGGTGGGGAAGGACTGGCACCAAGGGAAGGAGGTAGGGGTGGGAAGAAGTGAGTTACTGTACTACACAGCCTGAGCAATCTGGGGTTTTCTCTGCAGCAGAGCGAGCCAGCTCTCGTCTCCACTCCAGCCAGTGAGGCTATGGGAAGCAGAGCCAGCTTGTTTCCTGTAAACACACTGCTGTTCCCAAAACTGTGGTAGTCAGACAAGCCACTGAATCACAGTCAGTCCAAGACTGGGACAGGTGTCACTGCTAGCGATGGGCTGAAAGGCTTCACTTCTCCCCATCCTTCTCCAGTGCCCGCAGTTGGCCACGCTCTCACCACCTTGGTCCTGTTTGACCTCTCCTCCTTTCGTTTCCCTTCCCACCCATTTCCTTCCCTGGGCCTGGCATAAGAGGGACCCTTCTTATCTTAATCTCAACTGAAAATACCAACCAGGTGCTACGGTCTTGAACACCAGCTGTGGCCCACGGCTTAGGCATTCCTGTTTAAAGGGCTGGCAGACCGCAAGTTCATGTGATAACTGATGCTTCCCTAAGCCTTAGCTCCCAGCCTCTGCACTCTGCCAGGTGGTGCCTGTTTTCTGTCCTTTGTACACTGGGCATGCACACAGATGGCAGGAGTTTTGTCAAAGGCCTGATGGTGTGAATGTTGTGGTAGGCCTGATAGGCCCAAAATAGGCTTATACGTGCCCTGCCTTGCCTAGGCATGTTTGTCTGCTCCACCAGAGAGGCAAGCGTGGGAAATGGGACACAAAACCTGGAGCCACTGAGTCTGGCCTGCCCAGGGTCCTGTGGTGTAAGGTACACACACTTGGCTTGTGCCTACCTCATGCAAGCCCTGTGCTTTTCCCAAATTAGGGAAAAGTGAGCCTGTGGCTTTGCCTAATATGGTAAGGTTTGGCTAACTGCCATCCTGAGTGGCTATTCTGAGTCCAAAGGGCAGTTAATCTCGGCCCACATTGATCAAAGGAGATACACAGGTGAACAACCTGCTTTGGCTTCCCTGCTTTGCTCCCCTGCTCTTTGCCTGCTCTCTCTGCTGTGCCCAGCCCTGCTGCTATTGCACACTGCCTTATTGCTTGCCTGCTAAACTCCACTGCTGCGAGTTACCGAGAGCAGACCCTGGATGCCTGCACGCCATCGGCCTGTGTAGCCAGCGTGACATCATGCTAAGACTGCACCACATCTGTCTCTGCACCTGAAGGTCCTGCCCAGAACCCCTGGACATATACACAGATCATCCAGCAGAAGCCAGGAGAACAAGGTCAGAGGTTGTCTGCGTCCTGTCCCCAGAACCCAGGAAGATTCAAGCCTCAATGTCCAATAAGACAGAGTCCCCTGAAAGCATTTGGGCACTGTCTGGACTGTGGCCAGCCCCTGTGAGTGGGTAATAATAATAATTTGTGAGTAAATGCTCAATGCCTCTTTGCAAGTCTCCATTGCCTTCTGCCACAGAGCAGAAAGAGCTCCTTGAGCCCATCGACTGGGCAAGCGGCGTATTGGCCACGAGCGGCATTGACCGCGGGAATAGTCTCTCCCAGTTTCATTAATGTTCTGGTTCTATCAGATGTAGACATTATCCATAGAATGTTTCCATGACCGTGTAAGAACCCAAATATTATTAAAACCTGTGGTTGGAGGTGGCAGAGCTCTGAATAGCAAAATTAATTAACAACAGTAATTGTGGAAAATGTCATCTCACATCAATTCATTTCCCCTCCCCAACAGTGAACAAAAGTGGATCATAGAATCATGGAATCAGACAGGTTGAGGAAGAGAGCTCCAAGCTCAGCCAGTCCAACCTAGCACCCAGCCCTGGCCAATCAACCAGACCATGGCACTAAGTGCCCCAGCCAGGCTTGGCTTCAACACCTCCAGGCACAGCCACTCCACCACCTCCCTGGGCAGCCCATTCCAATGCCAATCACTCTCTCTGACAACAACTTCCTCCTAACATCCAGCCTGAACCTGCCCTGGCACAGCCTGAGGCTGTGTCCCCTTGTTCTGTTGCTGGCTGCCTGGCAGCAGAGCCCAACCCCACCTGGCTACAGCCTCCCTTCAGGCAGCTGCAGACAGCAATGAGCTCTGCCCTGAGCCTCCTCTGCTGCAGGCTGCACACCCCCAGCTCCCTCAGCCTCTCCTCACAGGGCTGTGCTCCAGGCCCCTCACCAGCCTTGCTGCCCTTCTCTCAACACCTTCCAGCACCTCAACATCTCTCTTGAATAGAGGAGCCCAGAACTGGACACAGTACTCCAGGTGTGACCTGAGCAGTGCTGAGCACAGGGGCAGAAGAACCTCCCTTGTCCTACTGATTCAAATATCCTAATGTCCTAATCAAATGTCCTAATGATTCAAATACCAAAGTGCAAGGAAACTTACCTTGAATAGGCACATTTCAAAACCTGTGGCTTTTACATTCAAATCTCATGACTTTTGCCTGTGTGCTTCATGGCAATTAATTACTTCTTACTTGGTGACCGTAGGGGGATGGTGAATGTTGGTGATGAATACCAGTGAGTTCCCTAAAAGAAAGACATGGCTCCTTTGTCTCCCCCCAGAACAGAAATTCAGGATGCCTGGTAACATTACATCCTCTGAGTGTGCAATGCCAGACAAAAAGATTAAAGCTACTGATCAATTAATTTCTACCTTGTTGTACCTGTGCATGGTTGATTAACAGGCAGGTCCTCCTTTCCTGCTTAGGAACAGGAAAATAGATGAGAAATGAATGCACAGAGACAAAATAAAAACCAACCAACCAAAACCACCCAACAACAACAAAAAAACAGAGGGGGGAAAAAAAAGCAGGAAAGAAGAATCCTAAAAGAACAAGAAATACCTCAAACCCTAAAGCAAACCACCAGCAAAGCACACAGGGCTGTTTGTGTTTGCTCTGCTGATTACAGCTAAACATTTCTGTGAAGCTAGATCCTGCTCTTGGATATCAGAGGCTGGCAGGTTTTGACTGATGCTTCCCCCCCTGCACTAGATGGGCTCTCCGTGCTCATGTGCTATTCCCAGAGCCCCTGGGTTCATAATTCCCTTTTATGGACTCTGTGTTCCCTATTTTCTGCTGTTGAGGAGAACTCAGAAGGGCTCTGTCACCATGGCAATGGTGAGTTGTACCTGTTTGGGGAAATATACAAGCACCTACACCTAAACTTTTCCAAGCCAAAGCCTGTCATGACATCCATGGTTCTCTTTCCTTGATGACAGATCCTGGGTGTGAAAGACATTCCACTATGCCTAGGGTAGAAGAAATGTCTGACCAGAGCAGGGGCAAACCAAGCAGTGCTCAGTGAGGAGCAGCCAAAGCCCACTCTGTGTCAAGAGGACAAGAAACCAAAGCCATAGGTGAGGGTGGATCCCTGCAAAGTGCAGGTAGTTTAAGATCAGGCCTGAAACCATCAGAGCTAGAAAGTGAAGCCTTAAAAAATGAGATCTGGGGGGAAACCAAAAAGCCCAGAGTTAGCCTATAGTCAGTGGTTGGTGACACCCAAAAGGTCACCCACTTCTTACTGTACTTGAGGAATCAGTACCCAGGCTGGGTTTCTCTCCTATCCTTTCTACTCTTTCTTCAGAAGGATCTCTAAAGAAAGCCATTTTCTTCCTTATCTTATTACCTGGCGTGGCCTTCTCTCAACCTTGGATGAACTTTGTTTGAGAGGAAGCCTCTTATCCAGCACCTTAGAGGTCCTCCAGGCAGCTCTTTGCTTTGCCTTTCAGCAAAGCTGACACAGGATGTCACAGTTTGATCTGGTGCTTGCATTGATCACAGTAAATTCTGAGTGCCCCCCAGTGTGCTTCCGTCCAGTCTGGAAGCGTCTTACTGTCCCGAAGGACTTCAGGGCTCTCACTGAGCGAGGGCCTCAGTACCTCACCGTGTCTGTCTGCTGGGCTGTAGCTACTTCATGCTCACCTAGAAAGTCAGGTGCTGCTCCTGCCTCTCCCGGTGCATATTTTCAGCATCTCCCTGACGCTGAAGTTTGTTTTCTGCTCTTGTACCCCTAAGGGGAGAGGAGCCTTTGCAGGAAGGAGGATATGTTGGTTGGTTTGGTTGGTTGTGTACTTTCATTTCAAATGCCATAATCTGCTACTGGAGGTTTGGGATGGTGAAATAGTTATCCTTTTACTCATGCACTGTGAATTCAATACCAAAACCCAGGACTGGGCAACATCCAAATGTGAAATGGACCTCTAAGACTGAAAATAAATAGCCAGAGACCTGGCTGGAAGCAGCAGCCCCCACCTCCTGCCTCGCACCCCTGAGATGCTAAACCAGCTGAGGCTGGCTCAACACAGGGGAGCTGCTGATTCTCAAACCCATGCTGTCAAGGTGGGATGTTGAGGGGCAGGGGCAAAGTCTATTTGTGTGCTGGCTTTTTAAGTATCTGGAGTTCCTTTCATACTTGTGCTGCCTTCTGCCATGAGACAGCACAGATCCCCTTTGCTGGGTGCTCCACAGCGTGCTAGTACCCCATGAAAATTGTTGCCAGCTCTGGAGCAGCTCAGTATAAACTAATCTCATAAACTAATAACTCAAACTCATCCCAGCAGTACCTGTGTAAAGCACTGCAAAGTAACCTCCCCTTCTCTTTCTGCATCTCTGAAATGAATCTGCATCTTCTGGAGCCCCCATGACAAGAGGGATGTGGAGATACTGGAGACTGTCCAGAGCAGGGCCAGGAGGATGCTGAGAGGGCTGCAGCAGCTCTGCTGTGAGCACAGACTGAAAGAGTTGGGGCTGTGCAGGCTGCAGAAGAGGAGGCTCCCAGGTGACCTTCTGGTGGCCTTCCAGGATTGGAAGGGGGCTACAAACACGCTGGGGAGGGACTTTTTAGGCTGTCAGGGAGTGACAGGGCTGGGGGGAATGGAGCAAAGCTGGAGGTGGGGAGAGTCAGCCTGGCCATGAGGAGGAAGTTGTTGAGCATGAGAGTGGTGAGAGGCTGGAATGGGTTGCCCAGGGAGGTGGTTGAGGCCCCATGGCTGGAGGTGTTTCAGGCCAGGCTGGCTGAGGCTGTGTGCAGCCTGCTCTAGGGTAGGGTGTCTGTGGCCATGGCAGGGGAGTTGGCACTGGCTGATCCTTGTGGTCCCTTCCAGCCCTGCCTGATTCTGTTATTCTATGATTCTATGAAATACAATTAAGACCATCAAGAAAGCTGAGAGGCCACAAGAAAACACTTCTGAATTGTTATAGTTATAACTCTGGACAAGCAGTGAAACATGTGGCCCTTGCAAAGCATACTGGCTCTGGTTTGGAATGGCTTCATCCCTAAACAAGAGTTGTCCATGTCTGGCAGTGTGCAGAAATACACTGCTCTGACTCAGGAGGCATGCAAAATAGCAGGAAATGACTCTGAAAATCAGACTGTAAATTTAGATGTAGCTGTTCTGATCCTGACATGATTTGTTATGAGTAAATCAATGTATTTCTGGCAGAGATCATGAAACAAACCAAAAAACCCACAAAAATATCAAAGAAAAATGAGAGAGAGAGGGAGAAAGGAACAGAAATAGAGCTTTACAGAGGAAGCTAAAGAGAAATGCCAGTTTGTGTTAACTGTATCAGAGATTTCAAGTTATTGATACTTCAGCCTGTTGACAGCTGCTTTCTGATGTGTTCAGCACAACCAGGTGGAAGAGGCTTAGCAGAGAGACTCTGGAGACTTGGAGCCTGTTTTAGCATGTGACTCAGACTTTCCACTCTCTCTCCAGCTCTCCCTACTCTTGGCACTTCTACCTTCCCTTTGCTTGAAGGACAATGTTTGGGCGATTGGAGGAAAGGGCCTAAGCTGCCCCCAAGACCTGCAAGCTGTGTGCACAGGACAGGATACAGCTCTGCTGCCGGAGCTCAGCAAGGCAATGCCTGGTGCCAGCGCAGAAGTGCAAGTGCTTGGAGCAGGCAGTGAAAGCCCCTAGGACATGGAAAAGCAGTGTGGAGCCCAGACAGCAGAGTAGTAGACCTAGGCTTCAGGTGTGCACAGGCAGCTAGGTGTTGAGCACCTGTAACTGGGTGCCTAATGCCCTAACTAGCAGCAGGCAAGCCTCAGTACCAAAAGCCAAACATTGTCCAAGGTGTAGCACCACTCTGCTCTGCTCACTGCGCTCCAGTGCCAAGGGCCCCTCATCAGATGAGGAGCTGCATCTTAGCAGGAAGTAGAGTGTGGCAGGTCAGCATGGTGTGGGTATGTTATGACAGCTGGAGAAGAGTTTCCTGAAAGTGTTACACCATTTCTCTGGATGTAGCTGGACAGGCAGAGCTGAGGGAATCCCCATTTATAGTCTGCATCCCCAGGCTGAATCCCACAACAGGAAAGAGAAGGACCACTTAAGAAAGTGTCCCAGATCAGGGAGGGGACGTGGAATAGTAAATGTTTCCAAAGGTCAGATTCCAGAAATCTGGTTAAAATCAAGCCCTGGAAAAACATCCAGGTCTGCTGATCTGCATCATGAAAAGGTGGCTTGTGTCAAGCAGAGGGGTGGGGAAGGCAAAGGAAGAGCCTGGAACATGATTCATTTGGCAGCATCCTCATTTCCTCTGCTGGAGTCCCACTAAAACCTGTGCATCAGGCAGGGTTGTACGCCTGCCCCTGGTGTCACTCCTGTCCTTCAGGAGCAGTACCCTTCCAGGCCTGCTGCAATGCAGCTTGCAGTGGAAGATGATGAAGCTCCTCTGATTCACAGTAAGAAAAGGTCTAGCCCAGCAACTGCTCAAAAGTGTAGTTCAGAGGCCAGTTTCTAAGAAATGGTTTGCAAAGGGAAATAAAGAAACAGCAAAACTGCTGTGAGAACCTGGCTAGGCAGAACACTATTTCCTCCCCTTGTGTTTGATAGAAGTACTGGGTTTAGACTGTGGAAGCAGAACCTTTCTAGCAGCCACAGGCAGGTGAGTCCTTGCTTTTGGTGTTCTCTCTGCTGACCAGTATGGTCCCATGTACCCATTTGGCTCATTAAAAGGAAGCCTGAAAATCCAAATGAGGCTCATTCAAAGCAACTGCCTCAGGTTGCCTTTAGACAGTTCTGCCTGTGCAGTGGAACTGCCACCAAGTGAGCAACAGCATTTGTCACACAGGAGCTCAGAAGGCAGTGGCCAAGAACTGCAGCAGTGGAAAGAGCTTCACAATCCTGGTGTAGCAAGAAGCAAAGCACTCTGCCCTGTTAGAGAGCCTGTGTTTACTCACTGATGGTCACATCATGACCATCTTAAGCAGACCCAGCAATACCAGAGGAAAATATGGAAAGAACATAGCATCAGAACTGAGGTCAACATCTGGATGGACTTAGGCTCCACTAAGGAATCCACTGACTCACTGGCACATGTGAGGTCTGTCATCTCCTTTGCAGCATTTGGTCTGTAATCCTGAGAGCCCACTGGAGCAAGGCTTGGCTTTCAGGGATGTTAACGGAGTAGTAGTGCTGTGAAAAGCCTAAAAAACCCAAGGCAAGAAAATGTGTAGCTCCAAACCCACCCCTATGACTTCCTCCCTACATATGCACACAGGAGGAGGGAGCAGCCAAGAGACCCCAAAACACCTGCTGGGTGTTTGAGCAGGAATGGTACAGAAGCCCTATCTGTGTCCTGACCCCGCCTGACCTGCAGGGGCACACAAGGAATGACTGAGGTCCCCGAGTGACCTCGGGGGGTGTAACATGGGCCCTCTTGCCAGGGATATCTGCGCCAGCGCATCCCCAGTGCTCCAGGGCAGTGGCACTCAGTGCGGGGAGAGGGCAGAGAAAGGAAAGGGAGTTAACAGACGGTGGGCAGGGCTTTCCTGTGCAACTGTTAGGAAAGAGATGGGCCACAGAGTCACTGCTGGAAACAAATGTGCCTTGGATGAGTCGCTGCGAGCACAATGCCTTCCCCACACAGCCAGCACACCACTGCTGCCCCAGCAGAGAAGCCCCACAGACAACCAAGAGCCGTAGCCTGCAGAGCCATGCCAAGGCACGCAGCTCAGCGTGGCGTTCTCATCAGCCTGGGCCACCGTCTTGCCTTCTCTCTGCTTGGAGACCTTTGTCCGCATATGGAGCCTCAGGGACCACGGGGGCAGCAAACGGGCACAGAGCTGGCACACTGCCCTGCATCTGTGCCCAGAGGTCTGCTTTCTTTGGGGGCAGCAAACGGGCACAGAGCTGGCACACTGCCCTGCATCTGTGCCCAGAGGTCTGCTTTCTTTGGGGGCAGCAAACGGGCACAGAGCTGGCACACTGCCCTGCATCTGTGCCCAGAGGTCTGCTTTCTCTCGGATTATGAACTTCTAATCCTCTGGAGTTTCACAGATCATAGGAGGCAAAAAGAAGTGATGGGGAACTTCTCAGCTCATGAGTACTCAGTTGCTGTGGTGGGGAACTTCTCAGCTCATGAGTACTCAGTTGCTCTTCTCTGTCCTTTAAACCAGTCTTTTATTAGGCTAATTCTTGTGACCAGGAGGATTTGGAAATGCCTACCTAGACTGTCCTATTGCAGTGATCTCAGGATTCAGGAGGCCCCAGATTGTGTGCTGTGGAATTTCTGGTGGCAGTTCCTGTGAAGCAAAGAGTACAATGGATTCTCAGGTACCCTTGTGATCAAGGGAGGTTCTCCTCCCCCTCTACTCTGCCCTGGTAAGACCTCATCTTGAGTACTGCCTTCAGTTTTGTGCTGTCCAGTTTCAGAGGGGCAGGGATCTGCTGGAGAGGGTCCAGTGGAGGGCTACAAGGATGATGAGGGGACTGGAGCCCTGCCTGGTGGGGAGAGGCTAAGGGACCTGAGTCTGCTTAGTCTGGAGAAGAGCGGACTGAGAACGGATTGAATCAATCTCTATAACTATCTGGGGGCTGGGGGTAAGGAGGGGGGGACAGGCTCTGCTCACTGCTCCCTGGGATAGGACAAGGAGCAATAGGTGTAAGGTGCAGCACAGGAGGTCCCAGCTCAACACAAGGGGGAACTTCTTTCCTGTAAGGGTCCCGGACCACTCAGTCATATGCTGCTGCATGAACTTGACAACCATTTTCTAGGCAGCACAGGATGGTCTTTCCTGGATAAGGACAGTTAAAGTAGCCTCAGGCATTTGTGTTCTGTACAATAGTCAGCTGAGAAATAAATCAACACCTAAACACACCCAGCAATTTAGGAGGCAGCTTTGTTCTCTACTCTAAGTCTTACCACTTCACATCCCCTGTTTGGGACAACTCAGGTTATCATTACTTGCACCACCAACAAGGCCTCTAAGATCACACTCTAGGGATATGATAAAAAACAAGGAACAAAATGCTTCCAGCATGTCTTGCCCAGCATCTTGTCAATCAACATGAGACTGACCACCTGTAATGGTACTGCTCAAGCAGAGAAGGTAGGAAAGCAAGGATGAGAAACAATCTCCAGCCAGAAAACTGTGGAGGGGATCAATGGCAGAAGGTTAAAATTACTCTAACCCAACAGGGTGGTAAGAGTCACAAAATCATCACAGAATCACTGAGGCTGGAAAAGACCTCTGAGATCATCAAGTCCAGCCTATGACCTAACACAACATCAGCTAAATCATGCCACCACGTGCCACATCCAATCTTTTCTTATAGACCTCCAGGGATGGTGACTCTATCACCTCTCTGGGCAGTCCATTCCAGTGTCCAATCACTCTTTCCATGAGGAAGTGCCCCCTAATATCCAACCTGGCGCAGCTTCAGGCCATGCCCTCTTGTCCTCTCACTAGCTGCCTGGGAGAAGAGCCTGACCCCCACCTGACTGCAACTTCCTTTTAGGTAGTTGTAGGGAGGGATAAGGTCCCCTCTGAGTCTCCTCTTCTCCAGGCTGAACACCCCCAGCTCCCTCAGCCTGTCCTCATATGACTTTCCCTCCAGCCCCTCCCCAGTCTCATTGCTCTTCTCTGGACCCACTCCAGCCCCTCAATATCCTTCTTGCAGTGTGGGGCCCAGCACTGCACACAGTGCTCAAGATGAGACCTCACCAGTGCCAAGCACAGGGGCAGAATGACCTCCCTGGTCCTGCTGGCCACACTGTTCCTGATCCAGGCCAGGATGCCATTGGCCTCCCGTGCCCCCTGGGCACACTGCTGGCTCATGCCCAACTGCTTGTCAGGCAGTTCCAAGGTCCCTCTCAGCCAGGCTGCTCTCCAGGCACTCATCCCCCAGTCTGGATTGCTGCGTGGGGTTATTGTGGCCAAAATGTAGGACCCTGCACTTGGTCCCATTGAATCTCTTACCACTGCCCTCAGCCCACTGACCCAGCCTGTCCAGGTGCCTCTGCAGCACCTTCCTACCCTCCAGGAGACCGACACTGCCTCCCTGATTTCCAGTCTGCTGATGGCACAGGTTTATTTGATGAGCTTCCATTTCGTTTTGCATAACACTCCCAAGTACCTCTGGAGCTACAGATTGAGCGGGGCCTAGGGGAAGGGGCCACTATGAGCTTGTGTTCGCCTAAATATGATGATCTAACAGTTTACCTGGGCAGTCAAGGTTACTTCTTTAGGCAACAAAGATGTGTCTCGTCAGACAGGGATCCATTTGATCTATCTTGATATACCTTAGATACCTGCCTACAGATTCAACCAAATAAGTATCAAGCCACGTAGCCATCTGCTTCACTGCTTGTTATGCCTTGCTGGATTGTAGGAGCACACAGGGAGGCCTCCTGATTGCTCCTGTACTGTCAGAGGTATTTTTATGCTAACAACCTGGTACAACTCTGTGGCTGGGACTAAGGGCTGTGATTTTGTGGCACTGTTTCTTATTTCCATCATTTTCTACTCCACTCCTAGTAGCTATCATAAAGTATTGATCTAGGGAATCCTAAGAGTCTTTGGCCCCCTTAAAGGGCAGGGGTGCTCTCATCGTGACACCTAATGCAACTATCTCAGCTTTCATATTGCCTCTAGAATCAAGACCTTAAACTCCTTTCCCCTCGAATCCTTGAGACAGAAAGAGGTCTCTAAGCCTGGTTGCCAGGCACTCCTCCCTGCAGCATCCAGTCCCACCAGGACTTCTCAGAAAACACAGGTCTGTTACAGCCCTTTGTTCTTCTCCTCCTTAACTCTTGTCTCCCCTCTCGCTTCCTACTTTGTCTCTTTGTCTCCACTGGGAGTGCTCCCTGTTGTGTTGCTTCCCTCATTATGTGCATCTAACCATTCCTGCTTTCAAGATCTCTCCTACAGGAGGAGAGCCACTTGGCAGAGCTGGCTGTCTCTCTGAGGGGTGGCTTGCTCTGTATCAGACGGTGAGTGGGCACATATCTGGCCTGGTTTTAGAGGTCAACCACTATGACATGTTGGGTATTTGAGATGCAAGACAATCACTTTTTTGCCATGTATGAGAACAGCCATACTTGGCCATTTGGTTTTCCATCACCATAGAAACTGCTGCATGATTGGTCTCTAACTGTGAAATAAGACCTTGTCCTTCCATCTCAGAATCCAGGAACTTAGACTCAAGCCTAAAAACTTTACCTCTGGGTTTTCACCTCAGGATTTTCTCTGTGTTGGGGGGGGAATACAGGTAAATGGAGTTCTCAGATCTCCAGGAGAGAACTGAAGATCAATAGCTCAGAGCCTATCCGTGCAGTGCTGTCTTCTACAAGCCCTATCCCTGGTAATCATGACAATGAAAGGGAAAAGGAAGAAGAAAGGAAGGAAGAAAGAAAGAGAGAAAGAAGAAAGAAGAAAGAGAGAAAGAGAGAAAGAAAGAGAGA
>WAAF01015094.1:184966-255404 GCA_013400475.1 Tricholaema leucomelas
AAGAAAGGAAGAAAGAAAGAAAGAAAGAAAGAAAGAAAGAAAGAAAGAAAGAAAGAAAGAAAGAAAGAAAGAAAGAAAGAAAGAAAGAAAGAAAGAAAGAAGGAGGGAGGGAAGGAAGGAAGTTTGTCAAGGGTAGGAACCACTAACTCGTGATTGTTTTCTCTTAACGGCCTTGTTTTGAGTACAAAAGCCTCTCCCATTAAAGCGCTCCTGCCTGCCACGTAAGAACGAAATGTCAGCAACAACAAACCACCCTCTAACTGCAAGAGTGTTTTTTTCTGCCTTCTTGTTGAAGTGACATATGAATGCTGTGAGGTTACTTCTATTGTGCAAGGGCTGCATTGTTAGAGCGCCTAGCAGGATGGAGCTGACCCCAGAAACTCCTGACACACAATAAATGGAGATCCTCTTCTGGAAATGACGCTAGCAGTAGGCAGCTCTGCAATGATAGCCTTTGGGCCTTCTTCTGGAGTCACAGGGAGTTTACCAGAGGTTGTATTCTCCCATTTCCTCCCTGCTGGAACTTCCCTGCGAAGGTCTTTCGGAATCAGGATGTGTCACTTCCAAAAGGATGTTTGGGCAGAGTCCACGTCCAAACACTCACACCAGTGATCTGGAGCTAGGTACGCCAATGGTGCAGCCTAGGGCTGGAGCTGTTCCCAGGCCTTCCCCACTGCTCTAGTTTCCAGAACTAGATGTGTGAAAACCTCAAGCCCCACAAACAGCTTTCTTTTTTCCAGTCATATTATTTGGCCTTTAAACATAGAATACCAACATAATGCTGCTGTCCTGTGCAGGAAAACATCTTCCATCTTGAGCATAAGTCCCAGTCTGGTGAGGAAATATCAAAACAAATACTAAAACCAAACTCAACTTTTTCAAACAGTCCAAATCAGGTTTTTAAAGTCAAAAATATAGCAGGCATAGCTGGTTACAACCCAAAGTCCTGCACCAGGGCATGGACACCACAAGGATGGCTTACAAAAAGGCCTTGCTTTACAGTCAGAACATCAGAGAAGTACAGTGGTTAATGTGGGGTTTTTTAATTCCAGGTCAAGTACATGGTTTGGTTGATGCAGGCTGTTATTTGCAACAGTGCAGCTGCTGTGAAGTTCAGATTGTGTTATCATTGCATCTACACTGCTGCATTGTGCACAAGCTAACAACCAGCCACACGGCGTGAGTGGACCACGACACTTCAGCCCAACACAGGTGCCTCGCTGTGCCTGTTGCTCCACTTTATAGTCTTGAGGGCCATCATAAGAGAAGTTACATAATGCCTGCAGGCTTTTGTGCTTCAGTGAAAGATAACAATGCAAGTCCTTGGGTACTGCTTTCATAATGGCTCTAGGCAAAGATCTCCTTTGTCTACGGTAGAGACTCATTGTTTTAAAACCACTTATTTAATATTGGGTTTAGGATGTTGTGTTTTACTGTTAAAGAGTTAAGGAGGACTCCTTATGGGGAACAAGAAAAAAAAAAGAAAAAAAAAGAAGGAAAGAAGGAGGGAAGGAAGGAGAGAGAGAAAGAGAGAGAGAAACAGAGGGAGAAAGAGAGAAAGAGAGAAAGAGAGAAAGAGAGAAAGAGAGAAAGAGAGAAAGAGAGAAAGAAAGAAAGAAAGAAAGAAAGAGCACTTAATCACTTTTAGAGAGAGCAACTACACTAAAACAAGAACTAAGATCCACATTTTAGTAGGTAAAAATGTTGCTTCTCTTTGACTTTCATGCTCCTGTTTTTTCTCCTTGACTTTGATAGTTGTGTTTTTTAAGACTACCCAAAAGCATGACTGATTAAGTGCGACTTGCTGGTCTTGATAGAGGAGGTAAAGCAGCAGCAGTCCATAAACTGGAAATGCCCCCTTGCTGCTTGCAGGTAGCAGGCTCAAAATGAATAGGAGATGAGATTCTGTGCAAGGATCTTTAGTTCTAGTGATTGGGGTGCTAGCAGGTGTACAGATGCATAAAGCAATATGATGGAGCCTAGGACAAAATAGCATAGCTCTGATTTCTGCCTGGGTAGTCTGTCCAGTGGAGTATGATAGGGGCACAGCAACACCAGCAAAGACAACCTCAGAAGCAGGAGAGGGAAGTTCCTCTGTCTTCACTACCATAGATGTATCTTGCCCAAGAAAACATTCATTACTGTGGGAAAGGAGAGGGGAAGTGTGTCTCTCTCCTTAGGAGCTGGCACAAGCAGAAACTCATTCTCTGATCTCTCAGAAGCACCGTGCTCAGTGTACCACCACCCTTCCACTCCTGCCAGGGATGGCCCCACTTCTGCCCTTCATCCGCCGCCTTTAAGCTATTCCTTAGCCCCAAGTACTGCCTTTGTTTTCCCTTTAGATACACAGGGCCTTCAGAGCAGGTCGTATCTTCTGTTTTGTTGGAAGGGCAACCTTCTGGAGTCCCTGGCTGATGATGCCTGTTTACCTTCTGATAGCTGTGTTTCCTGGCTGGCTGCCATCTGTTTTTCCTTTCCAGTTAATCTTATGGCAATGATCCTGGCCTTCAACAGATATAGAATGTTTGTCCTGGTGTTTGGGAGGGCTCCGGCACATAAACACTTCTGTAATGTGCTGCAGGCTGCACCGGGATTCAGAATCCAAAGTCCTCTATGAGTAGCAGCCACATCATTCACCCAGCACTGTCAAGTATCTCTAGACACACGAATTCAAGCCCCCTCTGCCTTGCAAGGCAATCAAGTCTGCAAATGCCTCTCCACACTTCTGGGGAAGAAAGCGGAGAAATCAACCGCTCCAGGCTGCAGGAGCAAAACATTAGTCACGTAAACAGGTAATCAAACACAGAAACAGATAACCTCTTAAAAGGTATCTCGGGAACTTTTCTGGCAACACTCCACAGCAGGAAGCTTCTGCTGGAGCACAGCAAGCAGATTTGATCCACTACCTGCCCACAGCTTTCCTCAAGGTGCCGGTTGTTGACTTAACTCCAGTGACGTTTTGTAACTCTGCAGCTCCATCTTGTTTTGTTGTGGTTTTTTGTTCTGTGTTGTTTGGGCAGCTGGGAGGGTTGGGTGGTTTGTTTCTTTCTTTTCTTTCTTTGCTTGTTGTTTTTTATGAGGGGGAGTTGGTTTTTTTGTTTTGTTGTTTGGGTATGGGGGTTTTTTGTTTGCCTTTTTGGTGTTTTGGGGGGTGTTTTGTTCTTTTTTGTCTTGTGCTGTTTTACAGCTTCAGCTTTTGTACCTCAATGAAGCCTTTGAGTTTTCCGTAGCTCCTTCAGTCCTACAGAAGTGCTCTAGGAATGTTGTTAACCAAGTAAGACTTTTCCCTGACATCAACACTCAGCAATGCTGAGCTGAGAAAGCAACAGACCGTGGCATCTTATTGTATTTGTCTGAGATAGGCTTCAATATGAAGAATCAGTGCATTGTTTCCATGTCTGCACTTCAGTTAACTATTAATGGATCCACAGCCAATAAAATACACTCTCTGGGTAATATCCGGGCAACAGCTAACCTAGCAGTTATGTTGGGAAAAGAGTTTATGATTAATCCCCTCTTGCCACAGTCTTTTGAATTCTGGAGCCTTCACTTGTTGGCCTGAAACTCCCTAGGGTGGCAAATTCAAGTTTTAGATGAGCGTGAGGAAGAATTCAGCTTCCCCAAAAATCCACTGCAATATTTTCAGAGCAGTGCTGAAAGAAACATGCAGCATTTGGGGATTAAATTTTGCCAGGGCAGGCACTTTTTTGCAGCAACGATGACTGTCATGTTAAGGAAAGAACCTGTTTGGCTATCCCAAAATGAGGAGCACTAAAATGGGTTTGGTTTTTTTTGATTCTGAGAATGTAATCCTTGAGTCTCTTTTTCTTACATGTACAACTGTTGGGTCATTTCTGGAAGGAATTTTCCTAGGCCTATTAACTAGAGGGATAGTTCTCAAGATTGCTTTGTCACAAAATCATAGAATCAAGCAGGTTGGAAGAGAGCTCCAAGCACATCCAGCCCAACCTAGCACCCAGCCCTGCCCAATCACCCAGACTATGGCACTAAGTGCCCCAGCCAGGCTTGGCTTCAACACCTCCAGAGACAACAACTCCAGCACCTCCCTGGGCAGCTCACTCCAATGCCAATCACTCTCTCTGCCAACAACTTCCTCCTAACATCCAGCCTAGACCTCCCCCGGCACAGCTTGAGGCTGTGTCCCCTTGTTCTGTTGCTGCTTGCCTGGCAGAAGAGCCCAACCCCACCTGGCTACAGCCTCCCTTCAGGTAGCTGCAGACAGCAATGAGCTCTGCCCTGAGCCTCCTCTTCTCAGGCTCCCCCTGTTCACATGATTATTTACATGACTGCACTGCAACTCTTCAAACTTGATTACTTGGGAATCTCACTGGGAGCTTGAAAAGAAGCTGGATTTGAGCAAACCCAATCCAGTTACAAGCCAGTTTGAAAGTCATGGACAATACACACATGCGCACACGTACGCAGATGTGTTACTTAGCATTACACAGTCACTTGCAGGCTTCAAACATCTAAAATGTTAATAATACTGCATGGTTGTCATCACACTTCATGTCTAAATGCCTTAAAAATGTACAAAGCCAAAGAGCCAAACCAATAAAACCCCCACAGTTCCTAGCTTAGTAGTTAAAAAATGGCTCATGTTTCGTCAGAGGACCCAAAACCACCCCAAATGAAATCACAGCACTCAGAACCTGGTCCATTTTTGACCCGATGCTGCCTTTATACATCCAACTCTCTTACCTGGTAAAGTCACCTGTGACACAGGTGTGGGCACAAAGCAGTTTAATGGGCTAGAACGCCGTGATAAGGAGGGAGTATAAACAGGCATTCTCCTGTGCTGCTTTCCTAACACTAATACAGAGTGAGCTGATTTTGTTCATGGTGTGGGACTCAGATTGCCCACAAAGTTCTTTAGTGGGATCCATTTTCTCGGTCCTCCCTCATTAGAGTAAATCTGATTATATTTCACTCTCTTTACCCCCTCCCCCCCTTTTTCATAAAGAGGGGAGCTAGAGGGGGGGAGCTGGAGCCACACACTTAGATAATTTCCATTCAAACCCAGCACAGTAGTTCTCTCAGCCAAGTCACACTTAGGGGAGAGAGACAGCAGGGGAAAATGTTGTGCTGTTCTTTGATGGGCTTTATCGGGTGGGTGAAGCATGACCAATCATCCATAACCTGACAAGGTCCTGGAAAAGGCAGAATCATGCCTACATCACGTACACCTCCAACAGCAGGACAATAGGGGATACTGTTGTGGGCTGCAGGGGTGGAAAGCAAGAGCATTTAAAGCTGTAGTAACAAAAAGCACTGGGTATCTGGGGGGGAGTGCGATGGCAGAAGACATCAGAAGGAGCTGGGGGGAGGAGGTGTCTTGTCCCCTCTCTGCCCCAGCCATCATCTTCCCTGAGACATTTCGACATTGGTTATCCAAGCAGCAAGCTCTTTTCTGTGACGGGGAAGAAAGCAATTGATTGTGTTTTTAAAGGCTACTTGGAGCCCATAAAAGATGCTTTGTTTCAAAATGAGTTGAGGGGGCTGGGTGCTTTGAGGGGAGAGAGCTGAACTTATACCATCATTTCGTCTAATTATGCCTGATGTTATTCCTGTTGTCATGTGGGTTACTACAAAGCCAACTGCCAGCTTCTGTCCCTGGGACCAAAGACTAAACTGTTACGCTGACAAGGACAGCAGGCTTGTTCCGCGCTCTCTCCCCCCTCTCACACGACCACAGGCACTGGCTCCTCCTCGGCGTACTCTGAAGTTTGGAAGAGATGTTGGGAAATGTGGGGGCAGAAACTACCTAGAAGATACCAACCATTTCTGCCAGTCAGGAGACAAACACTGACTTGAGCCATAACACTCCAGGGACACGCTGAGGGACACCCAGCCAGTGGCCTGGACACTGTTCTCTTTGGCCGATGCGTTTGCCACCTCCAGTTCCCAGTCCGGGCACACACCGGAGCAGACCCAAAGCAAACTGTCCCAGCATTTCAGCCAGGTCTCCCCTCCAACAGGCGTCTGAGGGAAGGGAAGCCAGAGGCCACCAGGGTGCTGCAAACCGCCCAGAGGAGGGCACAGGCCCCAGGGCAGAGCGGAGCACACCACAAACCAGAGCAGCCACAGACACCCCCATCTCAAAGCTCAAACCGGCCTAAGGTGAGGGCTGGCTCCAGCAACTCAGCGCCGCCACTGCGTCCTGCCTGTCGGCAGGGCTGGGGGCACTGACGGCTTGCGGAGACACACTCTGGGGAGACTGAGGTACAGGCAGGGCTTAGCCTGGGCCCGAGCAAAATCTGTGTGCATCCACAAATGCTGTCTCCTGCCCGTCTCAATCAGCTCGGACTGAGACAGGGCACGTCCCAAAGGACACTTCGGCTGAGAGTCAACTGCTGGTTCTGCCCCCGGGGTTGTGCTAGCCAAAGCCAGAATAAAGGCAGTCAGAGCTTGATCCTTTGGCTCACCCTTCTAATCCAAGCAGGGCCATACCTAATTTTGTTTGACAGAACAAGGGGACACAGTCTCAAGCTGTGCCAGGGGAGGTTCAGGCTGGATGTTAGGAGGAAGTTGTTGGCAGAGAGAGTGATTGGCATTGGAATGGGCTGCCCAGGGAGGTGGTGGAGTCGCCGTCCCTGGAGGTGTTGAAGCCAAGCCTGGCTGGGGCACTTAGTGCCATGGTCTGCTTGATTGTCTAGGGCTGGGTGAGCTTGGAGGTCTCCTCCAACCTGCTTGATTCTATGATTCTGTGATAATAGCTGAGGATGGGTGAAAGACTAAGGTGATATTCAAGGCATTTTTGTTTGGTTTGCTTTTGGCTTCCACAGGCTGCATTGCCTACCCTCTTGCTGTCAGCTTAGTTAGCAGGACACACCATTTCATTACTGACTTGGAGTGGACATTCAAAACAGAGGCCTGTGTGTTTCTGCAGTGCTGGGGGAAATCTCTCAGCCCTGAAGCACCGAGGTGCAGTGAGCGTTGCCAAAGATTTCCAAAGGCCCACAGGTAGAAGCAGCCTTTTACAATGCTCTTCAGTGTCAACATATTAAAAAATAAAAAGAGAGGGAGAGAATATAGGAGAATAGCTTAGGAAAATAAACTCCTTCTTGTTCAAGGAGGCTGTGCAAAAGATTCTTTTCTTTCACTTCTGTCCTTTAAATTCTGCTTTATAAAGTCACATTATCTGCCCTGGCCCAGGTCTCATCTGAGCACTTTCTGCTCTATGGTAAAGAACATCTCTCTTTTGACTTCTCTCCCACACTCCAACAGTGCTCTGCCTTGGCTTGGTTTTAATCTGCAAGGACACACATTGCCATACAGATGCTTACCTCTAAAAGCCATCCTCGTTTTACACTCACCAAGTTCAAGTCCTCCCCACTGACCCTTCCCGTGTCTTTATTACAGTGAAGTACAGTTCAGGAGTTGTGAGACAGGTGAGTCTTGGAGCCAGCTCAGGAGCTCTCTGACCTGGTAGGTCAGACATACCCACCCTCAGAGCTAGGCTGTAAAGCTCACCTTTACAAAGCCTCCTCTGCCCCAGCAAACGGCTATTGGGACAGGCATGCTGGAAGCTGTAACAATAGCTCTATTGATGGGAGGGAAGATTCTGGTGTAAATTGGATTTAGGAATGAGTAATTATGCAAACAAGCAATTAACTAAAAGAAATACAAATGGCTTCCTCTTTCAGGGCATGCTTTTAGTTTGACTTGTAGCAAGATCAGAGGCAGAAGACTTCTCAGGACTGAACCAAGCCTTTGGAACAAAGAAAGAGGGTGATAAGGGGGTCAATACTGTTGTGTCAATAAGCGCTGTGCGGATGTGTGTGCAACAGCAGCTGAAAATTACAGAATTAGGAACCATATTAAAATACTAAAGCTTTGAGGCCAGCAGCATCATTCTATTTATTCCCATAAATCTCACTGATTCAAGGCAGGACACATTTTTTTCTCTCCGTGGTGGCTGTTTCCTGGTTAACAGCTTCTCACCCCACCCTGAGAAGCAGGCTACTTGATGCTTGCAAGATAGCCAAGTATGGAGATGCTGCTGTCTGCTTTATAGCTCCAGCTCAGCTCCTCAGATCAGACACTGGAAATCCAAGTGCTTCTGAGGTCAGCCTTCTCCTCCTGTAGCACATCACCACCTTCTTTACAAGGACTATTCTGCCCCACGCTCCTGTGCTGATGGAGGGCAGCTGGGCCGAGAAAGCAGTGCCAGAATGCAGGAAGAAAGAGAGAGCTTCCTGTAAGAGAAAAGACAGCCCTGAAGAGTTCTGAGTGGTGGAGGAGGTGGAGGCAGAGAGCGTACATCTTCTTTCCTCGATCAGGGATGTTTCGGGAGAAGGCACCAGATTCAGGCTTCCCTTTGGGAATTTTGTGCTGATGAGAGGAACTTGCTGGAGACATAATAGTAGGAATCGCTGCAAACAATTGTGAAGTTCAACTTGACACTCAGGGGAAATTCAATATCACCCCCCTGAAGATTCTGCTTTTACATTAAGGAAAGAAATCCTTCACAAAATGTGTCCCCAGGAGATTCTGACTCTGTGTTCTCACACTGTTCATTTCATTTTTAAACTCACCTGTCTTTCTGTACAGGGGCATTTGGAAACTAACCTTTGCACAATCCCAACATGTCTTGTTGCATGTCAGGTTAAGGAAAGAAATACTCTCTGTAGAACAGAAACTGTTCTCTTTGCTATTACTTAAGTCAGATGTTAAACCTGGAATATTTGCTGTTTACAAGTCCTTCTGTCATCAGCTGAGATCCAGAGCCCCATCTCCTGGAGTCAGGTCATTATGCTGCAAGCTCAGTTGGGTCACTTTTGACTTCCTTGTCCTTGTGGTTTGGAAGAAGGTCTTGGAAATGTGTTTCAAGCACACTGAGCACTGTGACGTCTGGCTAAGCCTCTGCGTACCGGAAACAAAACCTCACGTGGAGCAATCTGTTCCAACCTTATCAAGGCACTGCTAACTCCAAGGCTCACTTGGGAGGCTCTGCCAGTATCACTCTTGGAGAGCTTGTGTGGGACCAGATGCTTTTATTCAAATTCAGGAAGAATTTGTTTATCACCTCAGTTGACCTATTAGGGTACATCAGGAGGAAAAAAACTCCTCATGGTAAGCCTGCTCCTCTGCCGTGTGTGGTACCAGGACCATCCATCACCTGGTCACTGTTCTCTCCCAATGCTGCTATATCATTTTGCTACAACAGCATTTTGCTGTTCTCTCCAGTGATTTGCATTCAAGCTGCTGGTTCACAGGCAGTTCCAACACATGTTGATTCCAGTTCAGAACCCAAAGAAGAGGAAATGACACTGACCAAGAGCTCTCATGTTTCGTGTGGCTCCAATAGTGAGAGGGTAAAGGCCAGCCTGTGCTACAGCTACAGGCGTGCAGGAGACTTATTTTCAGTGTGGCCATCTGCAGTGGTGAAGTCTAAGAGGAACCAGGAGTCTGAGCCAGAACTGGTCCTGGGCCAAGGCCATTTCCTCTCCAGCCTTGGTATTTATGCCCTTCAGCGACCTGGAGGTTTATCAAGACTCTGCCACTGCCTCTCTCAACCAATTTATGGAGTCGTGGCGACTTGATTGTGAGTCTGAGCTCCTCACTGTCACTTGGCCAAGCCAGGCAGATTTCACTTTCTCAGTTGTAGCTCAGAAGCCAAGATAGCTCAGCCACCTCTGGTTATTTTGGTCATCCTTCCCCTGAACTGCCTCCACTTGGACTCCCTCTTCCCAGCAGTGGCCTGAGACCAGGCTGTCTTCTTCCCACTTTTTCACAGTACACCATCTAGAAGCAGGTCTTGTCTCCCAAGCACAGAAGTCGCTATGTAGGATTTCTGAGCTCCGTGGTGTGATGTTTCCTCATCTACCACAGACTCACTGTCAGGCCTTAGGCAATTAAAATCTGCATCTGGTGGCTGAGGTCCAACTGTCAAAGGACAAAGGTAATCCTTTCTTCCCACCTGCAGTGCGGCTAATGTGTGTAATTCAAACCCAGCTGAGTTTCTCACCAAAACAGCTGCCCCCTAGAAAACCACACATTTTTGGTTTCCTTCCTATTAATGCCACAATCTGGGGTGCAAAAGTTACCGTCCATCTGTCCTTCCATTCCCTCAAACTCTCTCCTGCCACCCACCACAGACATACTGCAATCAACACTGCAGATCTCTTTTCTTCTCATAGGACCCCAAAAGCCTTCCATTAGAGGTCTCCTCAGGCCTTTTCCCCTCTGTCACTGAGCTAGCTCATGCCTTGCTGGGATGCTTAGAACTTTCTGAGGTTGTCTCTCCTCTCTAGTCCATTTCTCTCCCCCCTGCAATTCCCTGCCAAGCTCTTCATGAAGCACATTGTTACTACATTCTTTCCTCACAGCATCTTGCTCAGTTCAGATGGGAACTTCATGATTTTCTAGGGCAGTGATGTGGGCCTCCTTATCCCCTCTGCTAGCAGGGCATCCTCAAAAGCTTCATAGAATACCAGGTTGGAAGGGATCTCAAGGATCAAGCTCTCTAAGAGAATCTGAATTCCTCCCTTTGAGGGAACAGTGGATCAGAGCTCTTTCTACTGAGGTCTGTCACCTCAGAAGGGAGGTCAAAGGGAAAGAAAGTCTAGATAGTCAAGAAAGCCAAAGTAGCTGCAAAGGCTGATGCTGAACAAGGAGATAGTGGCTTGGCATATGTAGAGAGCACATCAGGCAGAAAGGCATTGGAAAGTAGAAGGACATTTAGAGGAGTGAGTGAGAGCAGATGAGGTTAGAGATGATGAAAGAAGTAGAAGTGTCAGGGTGAAAAGTGCTGGCTGAAGAGGAGGGGAGAAGGTGAAGGGCCATGAGAGGGCAAAAGGACTACCCTCCCAGTAGCTGCCCCCAGTTTGGGAATGATAAACTCACCCTTCTGCCTGGCACAGACTCTTGCCTCAGACAAAAATGTTACAGGGGACAAGGAGAGTCTCCCTGTAACAGACTCCTAAAAACAGCAGAGAAAATCCATTTAACCACTCACACAGCACTTGGGAGTTGCTCAGAAAGCCCCAAACATCCCTGGAAAGTAACTTTCAGACTGGGTAAGATGTTCTTTTCCCAAATGCCTGGAGGTGATAGCCTCCCTGCAAAAGCAAGACACAGCTGCTTGGGGTGAAGGTCTGTGCTTTCCAAGATGTGCTTGGGTTGGGTAGGGTTGCTGACAAGCCATGGCAAGGAGTCCCCAGGGCCCACCCTAGATGTAGAGCTCAATCCTCAGCCTTCAGGCCCAGCTTTTAGGAAAATAGAAGAGCACTGTGCATTCAGGACTCACAGCAAGCAGCTCCAAAGAACTAGGCTAAGGACTCCCCATTCCCAGCACCAGTACAGCTCTAGGCAGCAGCTGGACGCCTTCTGCTGAGGGTCCCTGGAGCATGACGTGGAGAGTCTCCCAGCCAGTCCCTCAGTAAGCAGCACCGAGGAGGCAGAGTCTATAAAGAAAAGCAATATCTTTAATTGAAACAGTCCCTACATGACATCACCACTGCACAATTCTTACTGCCTTTACCCCACAGAGCTTCTGGTTGGAGTCAGGCAGATCATCTGCTGGGGGCGAGCAGAGGAGAGCTGCAGTTCTGGCTTGCCAGTTTTGTGCAAAATGTAGGCAGTTGGGCTCTGAGGAGTGTAAAATCAGAGAAAGTGCAAAAGTGAATCTGGTTACTGGAAAGCCAGGACACAGTATGCACTTCTGATGCTTCAGGGGATGATGCTGTCAAAGATGATAGGATAGCATGCCAGCTCCTGGCCTCGCAGCACTTGGAAAGAAGCTGGGGACAAAGTCCCTATTTATGAGAAGTGACTGAGTAACCAGTAATTTTGGGAAGGGAGCATTGCACGCTCCGAAAGAACAGTCTTCCACTGGGAGGTTTTCAGTTTGTGGTCAGCAGTTGCAGTGTGAGGTTCACAAGCTGCCATCCAATGTGCCTCAGGCTCAGGTCATGGCTGAGCAGCTCAGAGAAAGTCCTCCAGAAACAGCAGGGAATCTGGTTCCTGGCAAATGGGAGGCACATCTGGAACAGGGACGTGACGCACATGGGGAGTCAAACAACATGAAGGCACAGGGGGCAAATGGCACTGAGTGAGACAGGAACATTAAGGCTGGAGATGTCAGGGGAGCTTGCTGCTGTCCGCCCCGGGGGCTGAGAGGAGCGGTACCGACCAAGGCTCTCCAGTGAGCAAAGGTGAGCTCACATTCGCTCTGCCAAGGACCTAGGGGCCCAGCAAGTCAGATGCGTTCTGAGCATGAGTTTGGAGTCCAGAAATGGCCACAAGTACTCCCAAGTCAGAGGCCGTGACACATGAGGCAGCTGATGGCTGCCCCAGTTGTCCATCACGCTGAAAACTGATGGTGGAAAGCCTTGTGGAGTGCCACTGGTAGCCCTCAGGCAGGCGGGATCCTGCAAGAGAGATGCTGCCAAGGCAGGCCTCCAGTAGGAGCTGCTGGGGGCAAGGGCGTCTCAGGCAAAGCCATGCTGGGAAGCCAGAAGCCATGTCTTAATGCTAAGCCAAGGAGCTGGCAGCATTTGAGGCCCTGTGGGTAGGCAACAGGATGCAAGGAATGCTCCTTGCTGGAAGAGAGGAACATCCACAGCACAAAGGCACTAGGCTTTAACTGAAGCAAAACTACCTCCCCAACACGCTACGGACTCTTTCATCCCCATTTGCCTCATTTTATCAGTTTTCTGCTTGTGTTTGTTTCCAACATGTCAAATCCCTGCTACAACCCTTCTTTCCTTGTCTTTCTTTTTTTAAATTAAATTGTATTTTTTAAAAGTCTTCAATAAACCCCAACACAAGCACTAATGCAAAGCAGCAACCTGCAGGGAGGCCTGGCTGGTGGTTAGCAGGAGGGAGGCAATTCTCTGTGGGCTGCAGAGCATTCAGGTGCTAGGAAGTCTGGGCAAGAACCTGCATCCTGGAAGGGGTAGAATCATAGAATCAACCAGGTTGGAAGAGACCTCCAAGCTCATCCAGCCCAACCTAGCACCCAGCCCTGCCCAACCAACCAGACCATGGCACTAAGTGCCCCAGCCAGGCTTGGCTTCAACACCTCCAGGCACAGCGACTCCACCTCCTCCCTGGGCAGCCCATTCCAATGCCAATCACTCTCTCTGACAACAACTTCCTCCTAACATCCAGCTTAGACCTGCCCTGGCACAACTTGAGGCTGTGTCCCCTTGCTCTGTTGCTGGCTGCCTGGCAGCAGAGCCCAACCCCACCTGGCTACAGCCTCCCTTCAGGTAGCTGCAGACAGCAATGAGCTCTGCCCTCAGCCTCCTCTTCTGCAGGCTGCACACCCCCAGCTCCCTCAGCCTCTCCTCACAGGGCTGTGCTCCAGGCCCCTCCACAGCTTTGTCACCCTTCTCTGGACACCTTCCAGCACCTCAACATCTCTCTTGAACTGAGGAGCCCAGAACTGGACACAGCACTCAAGGTGTGGCCTGTTCCTGATCCAGGCCAGGATGTCATTGGCTCTCTTGCCCACCCAGGCACACTACTGGCTCATGTTCAGCTACTCTTTACCAGCACCCCCAGGTCCCTTTCTTCCTGGCTGCTCTCCAGCCACTCTGTCCCCAGCCTGATAGTTGCTGGTGCAATGGTTGCTTGCAATTCCAATACTTAAGGAAAAAAAAAAGTAACACTCCTCTGCATGCAGCAAGTACCTCTGCTGATCCATCCAACCGCAGCAGTTCACAGCTTTCCTGCATTTGCCCTGAAAGCTTGCCAGGCAGTGTACACCCCGTGTAAAACACCCCTGCCCTGTGGCTGTTCTCCTTTCTTTTTCAAGATCTGACTTTTTTGCTTTTCCACTTATTTTCCCCAAAGGACAGAGACAAAGCTATTCCAAAGCTGTTCCTTATGTGAAGAAGCTGAGATCCTGAGGAGGTTTTTGCTTTTGCATGCCTGGCTTTCTGTGTCACTCTCACTCAGCCCCAAGAAGTGTGCTGCTTTAAAAGAATAACATGGCATGCAGATGCCTATAAATGGAAGATTAAATTGTTACTATTAAGCCTGGGTCCTGCCAAGGCAAACAAGTGCAGGGCAAACCGTGTGTGCAAAGGAAGGGAGCTGAGAAAACTTGAAGTCAGCTGAATCATAACTTCACTTTAATTTTAACATCACTTAAACTCGATAAACACAGCCATCGTATTAATAACAAAGCCAGCTCCTTAGCAGGGCTGTTGTTTGGAAAGCCAAGCCCCTGCACATGGGTGCAATGAGAAAAATGCTGCAGGAGAAACATGCCTGCTAAAGACAGGGTTTGAACTCGAAATAGTTGGAATGTCTGAGTTACAGCAACTTTGTAGGAGCCTCGAACGGCATTTGACGTCTCTGCTGCCTTTCATCACGGGCCCAACCCTAGCAGGGCCAGGAGCTGGTCACAACTGGTGCAAGGATGAAGAGAGCAATAGGGACATCTGCTACCTGTCCACAAGCAGTGAACAGGAAAATGCTTACAGATCCCAGAGGCTGCTCATCCTGGCTTTCTGCTTTTCAAGTGGAGGGCAATGTGCTAGGACACTTTCATCCTCCTCGCTTCAGGCTTTGCAAGAGCTGTCAGCATGACCTTGGGTAAGCAACTCAAGCACAGTGTAAAGCACACACACCCACTCGGCGCAGGCAGAACTTGGAGGGGTGTGGCAGCATAAATCCCCAGTGCACTTCTTCACCTAAGATTTGGACTTGAGTCTTCTATGGAGTATTCAGACCCTGGTGTTGTGCAGAAGCCAGCAGGGCCTGGGGATGCCATGATGAAGATATGGGGTTCAGTACTGTGCTCCATTTGCTCTTTGGTGAAAGGTAGAAAATATCACTTTGATAATTGGGAGGTGAAAGTGATAAAGTTCCAGGAACTGTCTGCAGATACTCCATGGCAGACAGCAGAGCAGAGCAAGACACTTACTGCTGCCTTGCAGGAGTGATTGGGCATTTGCGGTGATCTGATAATCTCAGGGTGAGGAGTGAAAACACACTGGTACAAAGCTTCTCCTTTATTACTTCTGACATTTAGAAAGGCAGGTTGGCTTAGAAACTTGCCTAATATATAGCCCTTAAAGCAGAGATGTCATTCCTGAAGCATTCCTAATGAAACCCCCCCTGACTTCCAAGGCCTTGTGTTCAGATTGGATTTGGCCCTGTCAGTAAAGTACATTCAGGCTTCCAAACTGAAAACTGCCTTTGGATTCCAGAGGGACTTGAAAAAGTCCCAGAGCACTGAAGCAGAGCAGAGAGATTTATGCTTTTCCCTGACTTTTCCCTGTGCAGCAACACATTTGTATGGCCAAAGTAAAGCCAGATCTGGCATTCTGCACTCCCAATTTCTCTACTACCCAGGGAACAAAATGACAGTGTAAACTGGAACGGTGACGGTCTAAACCCCAGAAGAGCATTTTGGGGGTGTTTTCATAGCCTGTGGAAAGAATTCATATGTGGATATTTGAAACATAAAGACTTGACACTTGAGCTCACCCTGGTCTGGAGAGCCACTGGTGACACAGGTTCCTGTGCGGAGGCAGAGATGCGAAGCCAAAAAAAGCTCCTTCTGATATGTATTTGCAGGCAAGTTAAAACCTCCGAGCTCTGAGTGGGTGGAGGACTTGATTGTTACTGGGCACTCTTCTCAACCACTGTCAAAAGCAGTCCCAGCTTCGGAAGAGGATGACCACTAAACAGATAAGACAAGCAAGTGGAAGGAGGAAGGCGGCGCCGGGAAGGTCATACAGAGCCAAAGCAACCGGGCAGGGGCTCAAGACTTCTGAGCGGCATGGGGAAATTGGCCATTGCTGCCGTGCTCCTGAGGCAGCAGCCTGCGGATGGGGAGCAGCAGAGCTGGCACTGGGAGCCAGAGTTGAACTTCACTGTTACTTTCTGTTGTTTGGGAACGAGAGAAGGTGGGGATTGTGTTTGCCCCATCCTTGCCCACTGCCCCAGAGACTCTGATGATCCCTTGGCATCAGCTGTCACCTTCCTAGAGGTTTGGCATGGGTCTTCCATGAGGCCCCTAACAGTCAAGTGAGTCTACTCCAGGGAAAGTTCCCCTGGCCTCCCTGTCTATCACTTCACATTTCTCTTGCTTGGTAGTGGGCCTGGCTAAAATGTCACAGTCACTACCATCACTGCGCTCATATGTCTCACACTCCTTCAAGCCTTCCTCCATTCCTGGCACTAGGAGAATTCACAAAATCAGAGTCCTACTATTAGCAGCAACTGTACTGTAACAACCTCTCTCATGAGCACATCAAATATGAGGGATACTTTACCTGTTTAGGGGAAGGCTTTGGGGCAGAGGATTGCATTAGAGCAGTATTTCTCACCCAAGTGTGCATGAAGGAGTGTCAGACTGAAGGGCTGTGAAAGGATGGCAAAGTACTGATTTGACTATTTCACGCTCTCGTGCGCAAACACACAGCCAAAATGGCCAAAACAATCAGAGGAACATGCAGAGCGCAGTCTGCCTTTTAGCAAGCTGTCAACTGCAGCCACTGTGACAGAACCGGTTGGCTTTTCTCTTCTGAGAGTGGTTCTCATATCACCAAAGGTTAAAAAAAAGCCTGAAATGAGCAGGTCCCCCAGGCCTTTCTCAGACCTATTGCTGTGGATTTATAATCTGAAAATGACTTGGTTCCTTTTTCTTCTTCACTCTTGTACTGCTGTTTTCTGCCCGTTCCCATTGTTAGATGCGTTTATGTGCAGCCTGTACCCAGTCGTTGTGCCAACATTGTGCTTGAGTTAAACATCTCTTTCCTCCCCAACACTGAGGCCCCTGATGTATGTGTGGCAGCCAGTCCTGCCCTTTTCAGCCTTCATCACACTAAACTCAACAAGCTGGACTCTTCCAGTCATCTGCAACAGGAGAGTGCTCTTTCTTTGACACTGCTCCGATCATGGTAGTTCTGCCCAGATTTGCTGTGCAAAAAAATATTGCCTGAGGGGAATTATCCATTTGAATCATAGAATCATAGAATCAGCCAGGTTGGAAGAGACCTCCAAGCTCATCCAGCCCAACCTAGCACCCAGCCCTGCCCAATCAACCAGACCATGGCACTAAGTGCCCCAGCCAGGCTTGGCTTCAACACCTCCAGCCACAGCCACTCCACCACCTCCCTGGGCAGCCCATTCCAATGCCAATCACTCTCTCTGACAACAACTTCCTCCTAACATCCAGCCTAGACCTGCCCTGGCACAACTTGAGGCTGTGTCCCCTTCTTCTGTTGCTGCTTGCCTGGCAGAAGAGACCAACCCCACCTGGCTACAGCCTCCCTTCAGGTAGTTGTAGACAGCAATGAGGTCTGCCCTGAGCCCCCTCTTCTCCAGACTAAATTCCCCCACCTCCCTCAGCCTCTCCTCATAGGGTTTGTGTTCCAGGTTCCAGGCCTTTCACCAGCTTTGTCACCCTTCTCTACACATTCCAGCACCTCAACAAGTTGGGTGCAGGGAGAAATGGACGTTTGGAAGAGGAACAGATTCTGTAGCAGCAGAACCGCCTATATATAAAACGGATATTACTGCTGTCGCAGTCCTTCTGTGCTTTGCCTTGTGGCTCAATAGCTTGGACAGACAGTCAAAGGTACTAGCCAATTTATTTATTTATTCCTGGCTTGGTATTTCTCACCAGAGTTTGCCCAGAGCCCTGACTTGGAGCTGGATGGCAGCATCTGTCTCTACCAAGACAGATCGGATGTCCTGCAAACGTTGCAGCCAGTATGAATCTGATACTGTTGGGCTCCGCGTGACTCCCAGAGACCTGTTCTGAAGTCAAATCCTGTTTTCTCTGCTTCCACTTTAGATGCCTCATGGGTAATGGCACAAACTCTTAATACCCATCTTTCTCTCAGATGACATTATCCCTCATGAGGCCGTAAGCTGTCGTACCAAAGAAGAGTCAGAGTATGAAGAATGATCTGCTTTCCGTGGCTTCTAAGTGTTAAAACCTTATGGAGGTCAAAGCAAGGATGTGCTTGTCAGAGCACAGAGAGCAAACCTCTTGCTCATATCCAGCTGGGGAACGGCAGTGGCTGTGAAGGAAAAGAGAAGCAGGCAGAAGAGGTACTGAAAAGTCTCCAGTACTAAAAACAATACAGCTGCCTTTAAAGAGAAAGGGGAGATTGACACTCCCAGAAGGATTTCATTGTTTGCATTTGTAAGACGCCAGGCGTTTTTAATGAAGTGTTAATGACCATATTCTATTCAGATGGGATTCATCACACTGCCCTTTCTCCATTTAAAAAGTTAGCATCTAGTCTTCGCTGGCCATTTAGGCTCCCTCTCTGCTGAGGGGCAGGAGATTCATCTCTCCACAAATGCTCTCTCTGCCAGGATTCAGCACCATTCAGAGCTGTCAGTCACACCCAAGCTCCATCCCATTGCCTTGCAATCCTCCTGGAGGCAGTGGCCAGACTCTGCTGCCATGGCCAGGGATTTGAAAACAATCATTTGAATTTGCCCAGGTAGAAGCCAAGCCAGAATTAGCTGTCGAGAATGCCATTGCTGCTGCTGGGAAGGCAGAGGAGGGAGATCACAAACACGTGCCTGCTGCCCATCGTCCTCCCTGCCCTCTAAGACTCAGGCACTAGGCTCAGCAAAACACAACCTGGAACTTCTTTGCCCTCTAAGTTGCCTTCCCCATACCCCCAAAAAATGCTGCTGAGTGTGTTCCACCCTCTGCTGCTCTAGGCCAGCCTGAAAGGGCTAATGAATGGAGAAAGATTATCTATGGGCATTAGCTGATTGGTGAATCAAGGGCCCAGTGGTGTGTCCGGGCTACTGTTGCTGAGGGGGGACCATCCTGTGTGGAGTCACAATTTTGCTAGTCCAGCCAAACTGGAATCCCTTGATAGCCCTGCTCATCACTGAAGATGGCAGTGCTCCTTTTAAATGCTTTGGGGATTGGGCATTGGCTGCTGTGAGTATTGCCTCTATTTCTGGTTCTTCAGCCCTCCATAAACAGGACTATAGCAAGGCAGAGCTAAACCAAGAGGCCCAGCCCCTGCCTTCACAGCCATTTCTGTCAGTCATTGATGAACTGCAGGGAGGTCAGCAGGAGCAGGGAGGTCATTCTGCCCCTGGACTCTGCACTGGTTAGACCACACCTTGAGTACTGTGTCCAGTTCTGGGCCTCTCAGTTTAAGAGGGACATTGAGATGCTTGAGCGTGTCCAGAGAAGGGCAACGAGGCTGGGGAGAGGCCTCGAGCACAGCCCTACGAGGAGAGGCTGAGGGAGCTGGGATTGTTTAGCCTGGAGAAGAGGAGGCTCAGGGCAGACCTCATTGCTGGCTACAACTACCTGAGGGGTGGTTGTGGCCAGGGGGAGGTTGCTCTCTTCTCTCAGGCGGCCAGCACCAGAACAAGAGGACACAGCCTCAGGCTGTGCCGGGGGAAGTTTAGGCTTGAGGTGAGGAGAAAGTTCTGCACTGAGAGAGTCATTGGACACTGGAATGGGCTGCCCAGGGAGGTGGTGGAGTCGCCGTCCCTGGAGCTGTTCAAGGCAAGGTTGGACGTGGCACTTGGTGCCATGGTCTGGCCTTGAGCTCTGTGGTAAAGGGTTGGACTTGATGATCTGTGAGGTCTCTTCCAACCTTGGTGATACTGTGATAACCACCTTAAAACCTGATAGTGGTTTTTACCTGGCAGTGCTGTCCCCATGGTGGACACACTCCAGATCTCCTCCCTTCTGCTGCTTAGAAACCTTTCTCTAATTTCTAGCTTCTAAGTTCATCCATGGCTAATTCTGAAGCCTTTTCTTTCCTTTTTTCCCTCCGTTTCCCCCTAATCTCAATATAAATAAGACCAAGCAGCCTGGGCAGTTTGCTAGCGTGGGTGTAAGTTGTGCCCCACGCAAGGCTTTGAGGAGCCCAGGTACAGCTCCAGTGGGATCTGCTGTTTTTCACGGGGAAGCACAGTGAGTGCTGTGGTTCAGATGCTGCTGTGACCCAAGCGCTGTGCGGGAAGACACATTTTTGTATAACAGCCATTTTATCTGCAGCATTAGTCAGAGATGAACTTTCCTGTCCTTTGTCCCGGGGCTCTGGTGTTTTGGCACCACCTGACACTTAAGAATCGGTCAGCATTTGCGTAACAATTAACCCACCGATTGTCAGCAGCTCCCTCACCGAACAGATTGCACTGATGCCAAGTGGCCCTTGCTAGCCAAAGGCTGAGGGAGCTGGGGGTGTGCAGCCTGCAGAAGAGGACGCTCAGGGCAGAGCTCATTGCTGTCTGCAGCTCCCTGAAGGGAGGCTGTAGCCAGGTGGGGTTGGGCTCTGCTGCCAGGCAGCTGGCAACAGGACAAGGGGACACAGCCTCAAGCTGTGCCAGGGAAGGTGGGAAGGTCTAGGCTGGATGTTAGGAGGAAGTTGTTGTCAGAGAGAGTGATTGGCATTGGAATGGGCTGCCCAGGGAGGTGGTGGAGTCACCATCCTTGGAGGTAGTGAAGCCAAGCCTGGCTGGGGCACTTAGTGCCATGGTCTGGTTGTTTGGGCAGGGCTGGGTGCTAGGTTGGGCTGGATGAACTTGGAGCTCTCTTCCAACATGCTTGATTCTATGATTCTATGAAATAAAAACGTGTCTTGAAAGCCACCCTCCTGGGCACACTCAGAGCTGGGGGCAGCCTCAGGAGGTAAGCAGGAGTGCTTTAGCTTTGGGCTGTGTTACACAGCACACCCAACGCAGTAATTAGCCCAGAGCAAAATGCAGGATTGGTTAACTGCAAAGAAAGAGTTAATAAAGAAAAAAAAAAGGAGAGAGATCTTGGTGCTGGGAGAATCTGAAGGAAAACACATTTGCAAGGGAATTTAGCTTCTTGAAATAAAAAGGGGGTTGGGGTTTTGGTTGTTTTTTTTTATGTTAAGCTATTTTCTGTTCCTTTTGAAGCCAATTTGCTTCTCCAGAAATGCCAACAGTTTTCTTTTTTAGCTCCTCTGAAAGGCTTGGGGAGTTGTTGGGTATTTTTTTTAACCATCTGAATGTTTTCAAAAGAAAAATGTGAAGCTAGAAAGTTATTTCAAACAAAGGAGAAAATAGCAAAGTGCTGGATTATACAATGAAACCTTTCAGGATTTCTTCTCTTTTGAGCCACTCTCTGCCACCTCCCTCCTAAAAAAAAAAAAAGAAAAACAACAAAGAAGAATTTTGAGATTTTCCTCTCTCCGTGTTTTTTTCATTGGAAGATTTTTCTTATCTGGGAAGTGTTTCTGAGAGCTACTCAGAGGTGCTGGACAGATTACAGGTGCAGCAGGGCAGCTGGTTGCTGTGGAAAGAGTGAGCTGGGAGATCTCTTTATAATTCATGTGTGTCTCTTCCCTGCTCTCTGGCAGACAGTGCAGTGTAATTCCAGGAAAAGTCACATACCTCAACACAAAAATTGATAAGGGCATGAGAATTCCTTCTTATATCTAGTGGTTTGCATTCTGCAAGCAGGGAAAACAGCTCTTTTATTCCCTGTTTGCTTGTTTTTCTATGTCAAGTGAGTCACTACACTGAGTCTGATGGCACAAAACTGCAAGTCACGGAGAGACTCTGGGAAGAGCGTGCAGTGATAACCAGCTTGATCAGGAGAGGAAAGAATGTGGTTTGTAGGCACAGGGCATTCAAGGCTGGAAGTCTTAGCTGGAAAAGAGCAAAAAAGGCAGGTCAGAATATGGACCTGCCACTACAGTGATGCAATTCCGACCTGGAATGACCACACATACGGGTCCAGGAGATCACGGGATGTTTGTAAAATAGATCTTCTCTCTTGTGTAAGCAAGAGGATAAAATTATCCTGGCAGCAGCTGTTGTTTCCCAGAATGAGGATCAAGGCTGACTCTTTCTCCTGCAGTATTGAAGACCTCAGGCTTTCCTATGCCCACAGTCCTGTGGATGCCATCCTGTGCAAGTGGTCTGAAGCACGCAGACATCCACATTTCTCCTTGACACAGTACACGTGTCTGTGTAGCGTAAAGTTCCTCTTAGCACCTAGCACCGTGTAGGTCTGCCTCCTTGCTCATTTCTGCAACACAAAAAGCAGAAGAAGGAAGAATGGGGAATGCAGAGAAAAGAAAGGAAGACAGAAAAAAAACCAGAGTAAATCAAGCAGCTTTGGCAATGTAAGACCATCTTGCAGCAGACAGACAGAGTCGAAGCTCAATTGCAAAGCTCCAAGTCCCATCTGCACTTTCGAAAGAGGACATGGACTTTCCTGAAGTCTCTATCCAAACATGTGCTCAGCTAGAGCCCATCAGCAAGGGTGGCAGACGGTCATTCAGCTAGCTGGGAGAGCAAGGAGGAAGGCTGGAGGAGCAGATGTCTCGCCACATGACACCCGACAACCCGGCACCGCCGGGGGAGATGAGAGAGCAGGAACCGTGCAGGGTTCCCACTCCATCAGGTTACAATCTGCCCTGGGGCTTGCCGCTGGCCGGCTGGCCGCCATCCCACAGGACACCTATCGGTAGGTTAGGCATCAGCTCAGCAAAGCCAAAGTGCCCTTCCACCATGCCACGAAACCACGCTGCTCCCTCTTCTCCCTCCAGAGGAGTCTGCGTTCTTGCACGTTTACTTCTTGAGCAAAGAGGAAGGTGAGTAACAGATTCGCTTCGTCACTGGCAGTGCTCGCC
The DNA here is from genome assembly GCA_013400475.1 of Tricholaema leucomelas. NCBI lineage: Eukaryota > Metazoa > Chordata > Aves > Piciformes > Lybiidae > Tricholaema lacrymosa > Tricholaema leucomelas. The sequence continues at coordinate 207,559 of WAAF01015094.1, forward strand.
GTCGACGCGTGGGCCTGCCTCTGCTGCTGAGGCACATCAGAGGGGACGGCAGGGTGGTCGGGCAGCCATCTGACCAGAGCTTTAAGAGTGCCTTAAATTTACAAGTAGGGGGAAGGTTTAGCATTTCCGTTCCTCTCTAATACACTGCCGCATCCCTTCACCTGTTTCCTGGGGATTCAGGCTGATTGCCACAGGCTGAGGAGTTCAAACTGATGCTCCAGGGTGCTGCAGACCAGCACAGCTGTGGGCAGAAGCTTTAGGCGTTATGATGTTACGGTCAGGGGCTCAGTTGTCAGTGGCTAACAATCAAGCCAACACCTGGGCCTGGGTGGCTGGATTGCGTGGACTGCCACACAGAAGTTTATTTGGACAGATGCTGGTTATGACAGCTAAGATGCAGAAGCTTCCAGTTTTAGTCTCTCCGTCAAAACCTGGCTCCTGGAGTGTGCCATTTCTGTCACCCAGCTCCAGAGTACTTCTCCTGTGTTCCATCCTCCCAGCAGTCTCCTGACCGCATGCTGCCGGCGGCACCCAGGGCAATGTCTGTGGAACGATGACTCAGTGCAAGCGGGAGCAGGGGACAGCAAGAGTGCCTGTCGGCAGTGGGAAAGCCCTGCCACGTCTCCCCACAGCTGCCTGCTGGGCGTATGGGAATAGTGTCCCCAAGTAGGTTGCGGCTGGCCAGATTAGCACAGATCTTCAGCTGAGATCTTTTCACACGGTGCAAAGTGCCAGGCACTGAACAGCTAACCTGAGATTGAAGGACACATTGCACCACAGCCTCTGAACCGGCTTCGCTTTAAAAGTGCTGCCTTTTGTCTGTAGCTCTCCAATTTTCCATCTCTTTTTACCTTTCCTGGGGCTGCTCTCTGCTTCCCTTTTTTCAGCCCTTACTTTTCTTCTCCTGGTCAGGTAGTTTTCTTCTCTGTGACATGTCCACCTGGTTGTGGCTTCAGCTCACTGACCCGAAATTTAGGCATCCGTGCTAAACTGCTGATCTAAACTCCTGTGGCTGATGGAGAAAAAGGCAGTGCAGAAGACAGAACTTCCCCTCTCTTTTTCATTTCTTGGTTAGGCTGTCAAAAATCCTCTCCCAACAGATTTCCTCCTCAACTGTATCTCCCCAGCAGCTATAGAGCAAGTTTCATTTATATAAGCCACCCACATTTTAGGTAAGCAGAACATGGTGAGATGACTTTTGCTCCTATCTTCAGAGAAGTGAAAGATGAATTTTCTCCTGTAGCTCTGTGGTGGCCTTTTAAAACAAGTATAAAGACACAGGAAGCTTTGTGCCTTTTTCTTTGGGGTTTTGGTTTTTTTTTTTCCATTTCAAAAGGAGAGCAATATGATTATATCATTAGGAAGGTCTGATGCCAATATTGATGTAGCACTTTCCACCTTCAGTTCACATTTAGCTGGTTTTTGGCTCATCTGTATCTAATGAGTACAAGACATGACAGCTGCTGTCTTGCTTTTCTTACAGGGGCTGGATCAGAGCCTTGCAGAGTGAAAGCCGTGAATTTGCATTGCTTCTCCCCAAAATCAGCCTCACTCTACCACTTTGAACCCTCAACACAGCCAGGAGCCTTGCAACATCTTCTCATCACCAAAGCCTCTTCAATGCTTTTAAAACACAGTATCCACAGGAATCACTTCATCTAGGGCTTGGGCACAGCTTCTCCACAGCAGGGCGAGACTCCTGTTTCTGACACAGATTTACTGCACGATCCACAGACGGTCCTGTTCATTAGGACACAAAGGTGTATCCCATCCCCTCCTGAGGTGCAGATGGGATAATGTTTTGTTATCATCACTCAGGAGCAGCACAGAACCCTCTCAAAAGGGAAAGGAAGAATGTTGCTTCCAGTTTAAACCGGTATGAAATTTGCATTTCTAAGAGGAAAGATTCAGAAGCCTGAGTCCTGCTGCAGAAATCAGGAGTTAAGCTTTAAATCAGAGATGTTTATTTGACATGAAGTAAGGAAGGGATAGAGTTTGATTTCTAGTTTTTAAGTCTTTCAAGTGTAACTCTCTGATTACACAGGCCGACTTTCTCATTGCACAGGCCAAGTCCAAATGTTAAGGAGCTCATTATAATTCTTAGCTAAGGATCCTTAGCTAAGGGAAGACACCTGCAGTTTGTCGGAGTGGGGGGCAATTTTAATGAAGACATTTGATTAAAGGATGCAATTTTTCCATTCTCTCCATCACCTCCAGACCTGGAGGCAGAAATGTGAACAGAGATCAATTTAAAACACAGCTTCAGGCGGTGAGGTTTTGGCCCGTTTGCTGCTTACTGTTAATATCAAAGCATGAAGAGTTTTACATGCAAAACAATCTTTTTTTCACCCAGTTAGCAACCCCTTCTCTGACTGCAGTGAGATGAGCTGCTGAGATGTGACAGAGCTGGCTGTAGAGTTGGCCACCCCTGGACCCTTGCCCTGTCTTTTCCTCACCATCGCTGCTGACTACCTCTGCTGAATGGCCAAGCGTAGGCAGCTCTACAATCACCTCTGAAATCCAGCTCCCTCAGAACAGCCTGGACTGCTTTTTGGAGCAATTAACAAGCCACTGAGCTGGTGGGTTGGGAAGGGAATGGAGGGAACAGAGATGAACAGCTGGAGAGTAATAACTTTGTAAGGGAATCATTTGCCACTGGAACAGCACATCTGATCACAGATTTGTTGTCAAGCATCTGTTTTCCTCCTACCTCCTTATGTGGTCGTTTCTTTGCTCTGACTCTGCTCCTTCCTTCATTTTCAGATATTATGTTTCTTGAATCTTTATGCATCCTCCTGACTGCAGAAGAGGCTCAGCCAGGGTGTTTTAGAATTGTCCCCCATCCCTTCATGTGCTGTTCTGTCTAACAATGTTGTGCCAAACAGGCCAAATCAAGCTCCCCTGAACTAGTAAAATCTCCAGGGAGCCCAAATTTGTATATTTTCTTAGGCAGAGTAATACCACACAGAGTACTGAATGACAGTTAAAAACCACATCTGGATCTTGCTCCACTATAATACATCCATAGCCCTAAGGGGAAGCAGTGTGGTTTAGTGATTCATGAAACCTGGGTTGTATTCCCAGCTCCTCCACTGCCTCCTTGGGTGACCTTAGCTAAGCTGTTTCACTGCCCTGTACTTTGATTTTCCCATCTGTGAAAATGGGGATAGTGATACTTTCTCCTGCCCAAAGTCTTTTAGTTGTCTCTGAAAGCAAGTGCTAAGCACTGTTGCCCATCCTCACAGGCCATTTCCACTCGGGATTGCAAGCAGGCAGGTGGTGTGCCCCACATCCTTCCTCCCATGCTCAGAGACTTCTCTACAGTTTGGTGCATCTCTGCAGGCTCCCCAGAGCTCTCCCGCACCTTTCTGTCACTGCTGCAACTTGCCATGTCCAACACAGACAGAGCTGTGACCCTGTTCCTGCCGCATGAGACACGGGAGGGGTGTCAGAGCATGGAGAGGCATGTGGGGACTGTGCCATCCAGCTTGTCCTGCTAGGAAACACCACCCCCGGTGGCTGCCTCGTCACTTCTCCTGCTGTGCTAAGCAAATATTTACAAGCCTGCCGTGCCAGTTTGTGTGTGTCAGCAGAGGCAGAGAGGTTTGTGCATACTGAAGGTCCCAATCCCCTTTTCCTCTTGCATACAAAGAGCTTAAGAACGAGAGGAGAGCGTCTGTGACATAAAACGTGGGTCTTGTGGAGAGGGGGAGGACACACTCAACCCCTCTGCAGGTAAGCACAAAGTAGCAGCTGTCCCTCTGTGTGTTTTGTGGCTCATCCAGCTGGGACCTACCAAGACACAAAGAGTTAAGCTCCTAAAGAGCACAAAGGGACAAGCTTTGCCTTTCCTTTGAGAAATATTCCCATATTCCCCAGGTTGCAACCCCCTAGATAACAACCTTGAGCTGAATGTTATCAGGGCTGCAATTTCCCACCACAGCAACACGCAGGATACTTTTTTGCTTTAATACCCACTTTGAGGAAAAAAAAATGCATACAGCTAAATAAAGTGAAGGTTCACAGCTCTGACAAAGGCTTTCAGTGGGAATCTGGGACGCTTTTCAAGTGTTACCGACTGCTTCATTTTCCCATGGCTCTTTCCAAGATAATAATTGCTCCGCAGATGTTTCCCTCAGGACAGTGAGGTGTTCGGGTACCGGGCGAAAGCTGAGGCTTTGGGCTATCGCTCACAAGGCTACTGTTACCTGCCACGTTCTTCCAGAGTGCAGCCTTTTCCCATCACAGCATTTCTTAGGTGTCTGCTTTATCAGACAGACTGCGAATCTGAGCTCTCCGGCTGACTGCGGCTGGTCTGTGCGAATGACGTGGTTGTGTCTCTATGCAACGGGACAAGAAAAGGAAAGGCACTTCTGTGTCAGCCACCATAACTCACACGTGCCCAGAGGCACGACCCTGGAATATGTATCTCAGCACTTTCTGAGGACATTCGAGAGGATCTGAGGCCAAGAGAGCCAATGGCATCCTGGGCTGGTTCAGGAGCAGTGTGGCCAGCAGGACAAGGGAGGTTCTTCTGCCCCTGTGCTCAACACTGATCAGCTTGAGTGCTGTGTCCGGTTCTGGAGCACTCCATTTAAGAGAGATGCTGAGGTGCTGGAAGGTGCCCAGAGAAGGAAGACAAAGCTGGCGAGGGGCCTGGAGCACAGCCTGTGAGGAAAGGCTGAGGGAGCTGGGGGTGTGCAGCCTGCAGAAGAGGAGGCTCAGGGCAGAGCTCATTGCTGTCTGCAGCTCCCTGCAGGGAGGCTGTAGCCAGGTGGGGTTGGGCTCTGCTGCCAGGCACCCAGCAACAGAAGGAGGGGACACAGCCTCAAGCTGTGCCAGGGCAGGTCTAGGCTGGATGTTAGGAGGAAGTTGTTGGCAAGTCCAGTCACCGTCCCTGGAGGTGTTGAAGCCAAGCCTGGCTGGGGCACTTAGTGCCATGGTCTGGTTGACTGGGCAGGGCTGGGTGCTAGGTTGGACTGGATGAGCTTGGAGCTCTCTTCTAACCTGGTTGATTCTATGAGTCTGTGATTTTGTACATGTCCTGCAAAACCAAAAATGCAAAGTTTGGTGTCTAATCTTACACTTCATACATGTGTTCCATCTTTAAACTGGCAGAAGCAGTCTAGACCCTTCCATTGCCCAAAGATGGAGTATTACCTTAAGCAGAAGGGTCTGTTTAACACCCTCAGTGTCACAGTGAAGATGGCAGTTGTCTTCCTTCCCAGTAACATTGCCACCTTCATGTCCTTTGTTTTAAAATAAGGCCCATTAACAAAATTACAGACACCTTGAGAACAACTGTCCCCTGATGTGGTAGTCTGAGGTCTGTAAATGTCAGCCCCAGAGGCACTCACCAAGTGACATATCCATGTGGAGAATGTCTATGGCTCCTTCTGAGGAGTATGGCTTCACAGACTCAGGTGATTGTGTTTGTAGAGCAAGCACTGGGCATTGGACTGCTGGGCTTTGTCTCAATAGGTCACCCAGGGAAGTTGCTGGAGGTGCTCATCACAGTCCTGCTAAGAGCCCTATGGGCTAAAGCACCTTCCAAGGGACAGGGATGGCAGGTTTGGGTGCCAAGTCACATGCAAAAGCTGGAGAGCCACACCGAAAGTAAGCCTAAAGCAAATGAAAGGAAGGGCTGCTTCACAGCACACTCGTATCCCATGAGACATCAAATGGCCTCCTGAAAGGCAGTTATGGCAAAAGGCTACTTTATTCTTGCTTCCCAGCCCAGTCAAAAAATCTATGTCCCAGGGCTGCAAATTACTGGTGCTCTTCTGTAGGAGCAGAGGAAAGGACTTAGAATCATAGAATCAGCCAGGTTGGAAGAGACCTCCAAGCTCATCCAGCCCAACCTAGCACCCAGCCCTGCCCAATCAACCAGACCATGGCACTAAAGTGCCCCAGCCAGGCTTGGCTTCAACACCTCCAGCCACAGCCACTCCACCACCTCCCTGGGCAGCCCATTCCAATGCCAATCACTCTCTCTGACAACAACTTCCTCCTAACATCCAGCCTAGACCTCCCCTGGCACAGCTTGAGACTGTGTCCCCTTCTTCTGTTGCTGCTTGCCTGGCAGAAGAGCCCAACCCCACCTGGCTTCCCACCACCCACCCTTTCCAGAAAGGATGACAACCCAACAGCTCCTCAAGACCCGACTGGAGGTCATTCTGATAATAAAGAACTCTTCCCACATGGTAGCTTTTATGCAGGAAATTACAAGAAGAAACTTGATTTCCCTTCTTCCCACTGCAGGTCCAGCCAACCTGTATGCCACGTGCTTTCAGGCACAGCAGAGATTCTCTTTTCCCTGCAAGTACAGGGTAGAAGAAAGGGAGTGAGAAGTCCTGAATGCAGCTGCAAAACTTGGCTGTGACTCGATTGGGCAGAATGTTGAGCACGATGGAGGTCTGGCCAGGAAGGGATTTGTACAGAGTTCAAAGGGAAATATACTCTGCCTCAGACTGGTCTTTTAAACTGGTCTTTCTTTGCTTCTCTGCCATATAACAATGGAGGGGATGTTTTCTACCTAGTCACACTCTCACACGCACACAAACCAGCCTAAAAATGAAGCCAGATATAGCACTTGGGATCCTACCCAACAGTCTCCTAGAAAGAGAAAGCCAACGAGAGCAAGCACTTGGTCCCTGCCAGACGCCAGTGCCTCTGTCTGAGATGAGCTTCTTGGAGCCAAAGCGGTCACTGTAATGTCAGGACTTTGGATTTCATCAGATCTGGGTTCATTGCAAGGAGCCCTGCTTGGGAAAAGCAGCCAGCCCCACAGCCCATCAGAGGGAGTGTTCTTTCATGTTCAAAGTCTCCTGAGAGCCTGTGGTGGTGCCAAGAGCCTGTACCATTGCCTGCCTTTGGCTACAAACAGCAATGCTCTTGCACTGTAGAAACTGGCAGAAACTCTTGTCCATGCAAACTTCCCTTCCCAGAAGCTCAGGACTGTGACCTCACTTGAGTATCATCACTTGTAGCCTGACTACACGCAGGAGGATGGATGCAGCTGGTCTTGACATCAGTCATTCTCCAGAGGAGAAATAGCCCAAACGCCTAACAACACTACCTATGTCCCCAGCGCAGAGATACAACTTAAGGTATGAGTTTGAGGAATCTTTTTAAACCTCAGAAGAGGTTTACAGTCCTGGAGAAGCTGCCCAAACTCACTGCTCTGGACTGCTCCACAGTGGCATCTGTTTCATGAGCAAGTTTTAAACCCTCCTTCCTTCTCATTGCATAATCTCACAAGAGAAGGAGAAGGCAAAGGGGAACACCTTTCTGCAGATAATCAGCCCATTAATTAGCACTTGTCTGAGTGTAGTGCTTTCAGCAAAGCCTCCTCTGCCTGCTAATTAGTATCATTAGCTGGTGCCCCAAGGAACAAGCTTTGATTACCCTTCTCTTACTGATTATACAGGAACAGCAAGGCAAATGCTTTCATAGGCCACAAAACTCTCCCAGCTTTCCTTAGAGCCTGTCTGCATCCTTAGCTCTCCGCCCGGCTGTGCCGATGATTCATTGCAGCGCTGCCTGCAGGTGATGCTTCTCAGTACTTAACAGCTGCCTTAACGACCCAGCAAAACGCAGCCCTGATGGTGTTAGGAACCCTAACAGACTTCATCCTAACAGCTCTGTGTATGTACAGCTTGGTTTAGTCCTAGATGTGGTCTGAGGGAGCAGGGGCACATCTGCCTGGGCCATCCTCTGTGAAGCAGTTCCCTACCCCAGGTTCTTTGGGGACCGTTGTATAGAAAGAAGTCAACTTCCTACGTAGGCCTCATCTCTAATAGTAGTTTAGTTTCTTGGACACATTTGACCTGGAGTCCCTCAGATCTCCCAACAGGCAATGTAACCTCAGACTCCTGGGTCCTCCAAGCTCTATGGAGGCAAGAGAGCATCTCCTGCAAACTTCCCATGATAACTCTTCCCTCTGTGCTGGGATATCATAGAATCATAGCCTCGTAGAACCAAGCAAGTTGGAAGAGAGCTCCAAGCTCATCCAGCCCAACCTAGCACCCAGCCCTGCCCAATCAACCAGACCATGGCACTAAGTGCCCCAGCCAGGCTTGGCTTCAACACCTCCAGGCACAGCCACTCCACCACCTCCCTGGGCAGCCCATTCCAATGCCAATCACTTTCTCTGCCAACAACTTCCTCCTAACATCCAGCCTAGACCTGCCCTGGCACAGCTTGAGGCTGTGTCCCCTCCTTCTGTTGCTGGGTGCCTGGCAGCAGAGCCCAACCCCACCTGGCTACAGCCTCCCTGCAGGGAGCTGCAGACAGCAATGAGCTCTGCCCTGAGCGTCCTCTTCTGCAGGCTGCACACCCCCAGCTCCCTCAGCCTCTCCTCACAGGCTGTGCTCCAGGCCCCTCCCCAGCGTTAGTGTCCTTCTCTGGACACCTTCCAGCACCTCAACACAGGCTCACAGGATGTTAGGGGTTGGAAAAGACCTCCAGAAATCATTGAGTCTAACCCTCCCGCCAGAACAGGACCACAGAACCTAGTGTAGATCACACAGGAAGGCATCCAGAAGAGTCCTGAAGGTCTCCAGGGAAGCATCTCTCTTGAATGGAGGAGCCCAGAACTGGACACAGCACTCAAGGGGTGGCCTGAGCTGTGCTGAGCACAGGGGCAGAAGAACAGAAGAACCTTCCTTGTGCTGCTGGCCACACTGCTCCTGAGCCAGGCCAGGATGCCATATGTCCCAGTGGAACTGCTCCCTCCACTCCTCTGTGGATTCCTAAGTGTGACTGCTGCGAGAGTCTCGCTGTTGTGTGAGTTTCGCTGGCAGAAGTCACATTTCAGAGCCATGTGCTCAAACACTTCAGGAAGCCCAAGATTCATCTGTAAGAACTAGGAGCCATGTTTTACATGCTCCCTCTCCCGCCGCCCGGAGCCTGGAGCTGGTATAATTAGCGGCGTCACTCATCTCACCGCAAACCTTGATAAAACCTACCTTCAGAGAAGGTGTCAATCACACTAAGGTGAGAGCACAGCGAGGCCTCCTTTCTTCACAGCCAGCTTAATAGCACAAATTAACTACTGCAAACCACTTAGTTCAAGGGAGAGCTTCTGCAACCGTTAAGGACACATTTAAACAGTCATGAGCAAATGTGTCACCTCTCTATGGGCAGCTGGCATCTGTGCTGCAGCAGGGCAGGCGGTAGTGGAGAGAGGAGAGGTTTTGCAAGCACAAGAAAATATCAGTGTCAGAGAAAGACAGAAAGAGGAGGAGGAGGAGAAAAAGGGCAAGGGCACAGCATTGTCTCAGGTTTGACAGATGAATGCGAAAGAGGCTGTGGTCGGTGCCCTGTTGGCTACAAACAAAACTGGAAAGAGCTGACAGTGAAGGCAGAGAAAATGAAATAGAGGCAGGCATGTCTGTAGCTCTCCGAGATAGGGCCCACCATGTGCATCTGAAGTGTGTGGCAGGGGAAAGAGCAGAGCAGGAAGGACTCTGCAAAATCCTAGAAGTGCTTTTCAACCCACGGGAACAGGAAGGTTGTCCAAGGAGCTGGACAAACAGTAGCCGAGGGTATTGCCAAGCTGCAGAAAGCAGCGGACTCGAGCGAGTGTCAGAGGCACCATCACCAAGCAGAACAATGCGCCCAAATCGAAAAGGGATGTCAGGAAGACTTGGGAAGACTCAACTGAACAGTCACATGGCACTTTCCAAATCAGGGCTGGGAAGAAGCTGGGAATACATTGCAGGAGAAAAAAAAACCACTGATGCTCTCATTCTTCTTCCTGTCAAGTGGAGTGGGCAGCAGAGCAAAGGCCCAGCTGCCTCTGCAGAGAGCAGCTCTTCAGGCAAGCTGACCTGCCACCCTACCTAGCCTAAGACACGGACGAGATGGAAGCTGGAACAGCATCTTGTGGAGTTTCTCAAGAGCAGGAGCCGGGAGCCAGGGCTGACAAAACTGTCTGGCCTGCTCGTAGCACCCACTGCAGGGCAAAGCAGCGAGGAACCTCAGCCGGCAGCTACTGGGCAGTGAAACCTCACTGCATATCTTCTGTTTGAGCTCTGTCCAGGAATGGCTTTCAGACTGTGTTCAACCAGAGTACCTTCTGGGGACATCCAAAAGCCACCTGGACACATTCCAATGTGACCCACTCTCGGTGCTCCTGCTCCAGCAGGGGTTTTGGACCAGATGATCTTTCAAGGTCCCCTCAAACCCACAGCATTCTGTGACTCTGTAATCATCAGTATCAGGCACAAGATGAATTTCCTTTTTTAAATGAATTAAGTTATGCTAAATGAAACTTTAGAACTGCTAATATCCTCTCACAGGAAAAGTTAAAACTCATGAAAATGTTAGGGCAGTCACTCCCAGATTTCTGCTGGTAGCCTTGACAGCATCCACCACCACTCACATCAGCGAGCACATAGCTGAAACGTCACCCATCCCTCCGCGCTATTAGCACTGTTCAAACCTGGAGCAAAGGCATAACCAGTGAAAAGAAGTCTCTGGGATGCAGAATCTCAGCTTTGAAATGCTGCACAGATCTCCAGTCAGGATCAGTTGAGCTCCTCAGAATAAACTACGCATCCAAGGATGAGTAAACACCAGTGGAAACCAAACATCCTCGTTTGTGCAGCAGGCTGGTTAGTGGCCACGGCCTGCAGCTGCACACGAATCACTGGGTAGGAGCTGAACGCTCGTTAGCAACAATTCAAAGGGAGACTCCCCATGTCGACTGGGTGTCTATGCTCTTATTCTCTTATTCAACCCTCCCAGGCGTTTCTGGAAGAGAGATCTTTCGCTAGGCAGCATCTCCTTGTCTCAGTAACTATCAGAATAGATGCCAGAACATACCTCACCCATCAGAAAACCAAATGGAGAACAGATTCATGTGGTCACAAGACAGATGTTCATTAAATCGCTGACCCACAGGTGGAGTGTTCAGATGGGCAGAGGAGCCTTTGAAATCCTGCTTCCTAAGAGCACAACTTAACACTCCCCTTCCTCTCTCAGCTAAACTGCAGTTCTACTTTAAGGTGATTGCTAGCATATTTTAACTCTCAGGGCAGAACACAGCATTTAAGACTACATTTTCTCTCTTTTATAAACAAGGCAGCAAGGCTGTCAGAATGGATTGTGAGAGGAACAGAAGGGAAGGGGGTAATGTTCAAGTACAGGGAGTGAAGGGTACCTTACTGGGGAAGGATGGGTACATAGAATCAACAGGGTTGGAAGAGACCTCCAAGCTCAGCCAGCCCAACCTAGCACCCAGCCCTGCCCAATCAACCAGACCATGACACTAAGTTGCTCATCCTGTCTTTTCTTGAACACCTCCAGGGACAGCAATGACTTGATCCTCTCTCTCCCTCTCCCTGAAGAGAAGAGCACCCAGTGCACCTGACCAAAGCCAGTTCTCTTCAGCTGAAGGCTCGCTACAGTCCCAGAACAGAGAGGGGCAATATTGCATGGTGTTATACAACACAATGAGCTGCTCTCCTTGCCATCACCCATGCTGTCTTACATGGTCTGCCCAGTTCCCAAACAGAAGCCATTTTGTCTGTGATGCAGCTGTTTTGATGAACACCTACCAAATGATTGCTCACAAGGCCTTCATTATTTCATTCTGCAGCGAGGGCTTTGCGGAGATGAAACTGCTTTTATATGCTGCACATAACCATCAGCCTGTGTACTCTCTCTTCTTTGTTTTCAGAGCAAAAGTTGGAACAAAGATAGCAGGACTACACCAGAGCCTCTTTTTCTTGCTAGTAATCCTCTTGGACCCAGTCCAATTCTGTGTTATCAAGTAACTCTTTCCTCTCCTGGTGAGCTCGCATCCATTTCCTCACTCTCCACATCTCTTTGAAGGAACATGTGATGTTCTGCAGCTAACTGATTGGTAAATAGGAGCCTTGGTGGACATCATCAACATTTTTTCCTCAATTTGGGGCTTTTCCTAAATAATGTGAGTCAATATTTCTTAAATCAGTTTGTGTTCTAGCCAGCCAGAAGTTTTAGGCAAATGAACCTGTCATCCTTCTGCTGTAAGAGGAGCATCAGCAGTTCTATCTGAGCACTAAGTATGATGTTTCCATGGCTGCTACCAAAGGGCATTTTTACCTCCGAGGTTTTAAAGGGAGAAGTGGGGTCAGGAAGATTTTTCTGGAAATGTCTCATAGCCCCACCTTTTCTTCCTTGATTTGCATCAGAACAGCAGCAGACAAACCCTGACATTTCCCATCACAGAAAATTCTGAGGCAAGCAGCAATAAGCACTTGTTTGGATGTCGACTCTCCAGTCACCAAAGTCCTTTCTACTGCTAAGACAAATGGGAGACCAATGCAAAACGGCAGTGAAGCTATGCAGAGCCAATGGTGGGTTTATGTTTAACATCTCAGATCTAGCTATGACCAAATCAACTTTTCTTTCTTCTGACTGTCACTCAAATGAATTGAACCAAAAGATTAGGATTGATGTATCTCCAGGAACTGGAATGTGGAATCAAACCCAAAACTTCAGATCACAGGCATATTTCCAAGGAGAAAAGACAATGCTCTTACCAAGAATGTTGGCATAGGCTAGGTCTACATCTGGGCAGAGCAGCACACTAAGAACAGAGCTGTAGCACACAACAGCTGATGCAGAGAGGCCAATACCCACACTACACAACATCCACATTCTTCTTGTTTTCTCTTTGACTACCTCTAGCTTAGCTCCACGGACAAAAATGTTCCAGTGTAGGTGGAGAGCACTAGGTTCACTCCTGCTTAGCTTCACCTGAGGCTACTCCATGATAGACCGAAGTTTTCATGTGCAAAAGTGGGTACGTGAGCATGGAGCACATAGATCTCCTCCCCCGAACTCATGCACCCATGTAGCTGCACTCTGAATAAAATCTTCTCCACTTGAAAAATAGAGAAGTGCTGTCTTGTGTTCTTTCCATCTCGTTTGCACTTTGTAGCATGTTTCAGGCACTCCTGTAAAGGAGAACAACAAACTCTTGTGCATTTCATGCCTACAAAACCAGCCCACCCCATAATCGTGGTCTGCTTTACTCCTGCCTTCTGTATTCTTAAACATGAGCCTGTACTGGGTTACATGGCAGGTGGATGAGAGGCTGTGCATTCCTTGAGTAGACCTAGTGAGTCTCACACTACCTCACCTGGCCACTGTGGATGTAACCATCCAGACAAGATACTCTGTGTATTTTACTGTCTGAGGTTTCCTCCTAAATCCCTGTTTTGCTCTACTGCCATTCCTGAGCTTATATTTCTCCAGCTAATGCTAGCTCCATTCAGCAAGTTTGTCCAAGTCCCAGGCAAGTGTCCCTACGTGAGCTGTAGTCATATGGCTGACCGGAGTGCGGACTTCACTGCCAGGAATTCACTCTGATGCACTGAGCCGAATTTCCTGAGATAGTAGGAGCTGCAGCACTTAAAACAGCATCTTCTAGAGAAGGATGCATCTGTTAAACCAGCAAGATGACCAACACTGCATGACACAGTCACTGGCTGCCAAACATTCCTGTGCTATATCCCCTGCCAGCCAGCAACCCTGTACACCCACACGTTGTGGTGGTGGCCCTGCCCCACAAAGGGCAGACTGCCTTCATCAGAGTTGCTAGCACCAGTCCTCAAGGCATCATACCTGATCCCAGAGGGCTCTTCTCAAAAATCTAGACACTTCACATCCTGCTGAAGCTTGCCAGCCAGAGACATGTAAGAGCCAGACTGATGTCTCAAGAGAAATAAAAAAGCTCTCCTGATCACATCACTGCCCCTTACCTATGCTGGGCAGGTCCTGCCTGCACTTCATGGAAGCCAAATCTGCCTTGAGGCAGTTTGCAAGAATCTGCACCAACCAATTAGCCACGAAGCATTCTTTTTTAATGCTACAACAGAGTATCTGTGGAAGTTAAAACTTGTTTCATTTTGCACAAAGCCATAGAGCCCAGGTATACCTCCCTCTGGTTTTTCAGAGGGAAACTTGGAACACAGAGAGCAGGAGAAAATCAAAGCCTCTTCTTTGTCTTCTTCATTTTCTTCCCAGTGCTCTTGGATCTGATCCAGGCTGTTCAGTTTCTCTGCCTTTCTGGAGAGCCCTGCAAAGTCATACAGTTTGATTTGCCGTTGGAATGGGCTGCCCAGGGAGGTGGTGGAGTCACCGTCCCTGGAGGTGTTGAAGCCAAGCCTGGATGGGGCACTTAGTGCCATGGTCTGGTTGGTTGGACAGGGCTGGGTGCTAGGTTGGGCAACCTGCCTGATTCTATGATTCCATGCACTATTTATGGCACTTCAGTTGGTTTTGATGGTTGGGCTCCAAATGCAGTGACAATGTGAGGAAGGGTCATGCAGAGAGCCAGACAGATTCTCTCCTAATGTAGCTACAAGCTGCTCTTCCCTGGGGATTGCTGTCGGACTGGAAAGGAATTCCATCAAGAATGAATGGAGGGACACTGGTTTGAGGAGGAGATCATACCCATCTTTGCCAGGGGGAGGACAAAGCCTGTGACCAGTCCTGGGATAGTCTAAATGACACATGTCCACTGCTGCAGCTATATAAAGACCACAGAAAATGTCAGACAGCACTGCCCAACCTTTCCATTTTTAAACATTTTCACTTGAAATTTGGAAAGGATTCTAAGGACCATGAATCTAAGGAGCAGGAAGGCAGTTCTAGCCCCGGCCTGAAGTGCGTCACTGGCCACAGCGGGGAGCAGTCAGACCCCTGCCAGCCTGCAGGAGCACTTTGTTGAACCTGAAGCCTGTCTCTCCCCAGAAGAAGAGGCTGCTGGCCGAGAAGCCCCGAGTCTGGCAGAGGATTCGCTGCAGCCCCAGCCGCCATGCCCGTTCGCTGACTCACTGCAAAACAACCATTTTCTGAGTGTCTTTGTTTAGGGATATTGGAGCAAAGAAATGTCAGCTCCTCCCCCCTGCTTATTAGTGATGCAATCTCTCGGCTCTGTCTGCACAAACTCTGCATCCTTATCTGCTGCCTCATCTCAGACATAAACTGAACGACCGAGATAAGCCATGTGCACCTCCTGTACGTCGGCAGGATCAGCAACAGCTAATCTCCTTCGGGATCACCACCCAAGCTCTACCTGCAGGGGATCCATGGGGGTGGATATTATAACAAGAGCTGTTGTCTCTTCATGTCCGGATGCCTTCTCTTGAAACCCATGGCAGGGGGCAGGGGCACAAACTTAGACACCTAAGAAAAACAGGATTAAGGTGATGTCTGTGGGTGTGGTCTAGATAATCCATTTGGTAGGCAGATCAAGAAATCAAGAGTCTTCTGGTTCCCCTTCCCCCTCACATTATCATTTCCATGGGGGCTGGAGTATGACTGAAGATTTTGGTACAAGTAGAATACAACAAAGCAAAAGGGATATTTTTCTAGTTGAAAAATGCTAAATCCTCTCAGTGGAGACCATTAAATAGAAAGAGTCAGAACTATTGCACTTCCCTTTGAAAGTTTTACTGGCCAGAAGCCATAGGATCACAGAATCACAGAATCAGGCAGGTTGGAAGAGACCTCCAAGCTCAGCCAGTCCAACCTAGCACCCAGCCCTGCCCAATCAACCAGACCATGGCACTAAGTGCCCCAGCCAGGCTTGGCTTCAACACCTCCAGGGACGGCGACTCCACCACCTCCCTGGGCAGCCCATTCCAATGCCAATCACTCTTTGTGAAGAACTTTCCCCTAATATCCAGCCTAGACCTCCCCCATATGTTCCACTTCTTATTTTAGTTCTGTTTAAAACATATTTCAACTTTAAACTGTAAATTGCAGAAGAATTCAATTTAAAGTTTAAAATTTAAACAAAGAAGTCTTTAAAAACCTGAGTTAGTGATGTCATTGTTTTCAGTTTGGCAGTCAGAAGTAGCTGTTCATTTCACATCATGTTCACCAATTCCAGAGAGAAAACATGGGGGAGAAGGGTTTTGTTAAAAATCCTTAAGAAGATAATTTCCTTCTTAGACATTTGTCTAACAAAGGCAAATGAGCAGTTTTGATTCTGTCTGACAAGTGCAGTGACAGTGATGGAAAAATAGACCATTGTAACACTCCATCTTCTAAGTAATTCATTTTGTCTCTCTCGTTTTCTGCCAGTTTAATTTTTTGTCACTGTGACTGATGCCTGTAATAACCTAACATTTCATTTTGTTCAGCCACTTGCACAAACAAAATCTGAGACCTTCACAATTTCAGTGATTCAACTGACTTAAAGTACAGGTTCATGTGCATACAGAATCATAGAATCAACCAGGACTGGAAGAGACCTCCAGGCTCAGCCAGCCCAACCTATCACCCAGCCCTGCCCAATCAACCAGACCATGGCACTAAGTGCCCCAGCCAGGCTTGGCTTCAACACCTCCAGCCACGGCAACTCCACCACCTCCCTGGGCAGCCCATTCCAATGCCAATCACTCTCTCTGACAACAACTTCCTCCTAACATCCAGCCTAGACCTGCCCTGGCACAACTTGAGGCTGTGTCCCCTTGTTCTGTTGCTGGTTGCCTGGCAGCAGAGCCCAACCCCACCTGGCTACAGCCTCCCTTCAGGGAGCTGCAGACAGCAATGAGCTCTGCCCTGAGCCTCCTCTTCTGCAGGCTGCACACCCCCAGCTCCCTCAGCCTCTCCTCACAGGGCTGTGCTCCAGGCTCCTCCCCAGCCTTGATGTCCTTCTCTGGGCAGCTTCCAGCACCTCAACGTCTCTCTTAAATTGAATAGCCCAGTAGTGGATAAAGCCATGAGATCTATACCAGACACCATTCCTTCTCTCCCTTGCACCTTTTACCTCTGGGATCCAGCTGCTCATTCCTCTAATGTAAGTCCTTGATTAGCTTCTTTCTACACTTGTAGTTGCAGCAAAGAAATGGGCATGAAAACGATTTTATTGTTTTGGAGCCAAAGCCCTGGACTGCCCTTTATTTTCTAGCTCTCTAAAGATAGAAAATTGCAGTCTCGACCTTGATTGGTCCCCAGATGCTCATGAAACTTCCTATAGTCCCTCTTTCCAGACAGAACTGAGGGCTGCCTTTTGTCTGAGACACTGCCAAATTGTCTGAGTGTCTCTCAGCCCTCCCTCTATTTTCCCAGTATCTCTGGAGAACTCCTGTTAGGTAGGAACAAGACAGATGAAGGATCTCCCCAGGCCCAGGTCCTGGTTAGGTACCTGACACGGCTTCAAGTGGAAAATCTCACCACTTTCAATGGAAATAAAGCTGCTAAGCACATGGAGGGCCCACAGGTACAGGCACACAATTATGGCAGCTTAGCAAATTATCAAGCTTTTCCCTGAGCCTTAGGGTAACCCCTTTCACCTGGTTTGCAGCAGGTCCAACACTTCTCATTTTAGCTGGAAAAGACCTTTGAAATTGTCAAACCCAACTGCTTTGCTGCTGCGAACACCTTGAGAAAGGTGACAAAGGCTCACATTGCCTCCGAGCTAGCCTCTGGGCTAGCAGCTCACAGCTCTCAATCACACTCCCCCTCAAAACGGTGCTAGTGTGTGACAGGGTTATGGCTCTCAGCTGCTTCTCTGACCCTCAGCTACAGCAGCAATGCCCTTTGCCAAAGAAACAGAGTGATCAGTAACTCCAAGGTGAGGCAGATAAATCTGACCTATGTAATTAGCTCAGCTCTTGCTCGCAGTTTCAGAGAAACCCAGGGTGTTCGGTTCAGCCAGTGGCAGGGACTTCAGTCTATTGTTGGTATCTGTAAAGGCACAGATATTAGATGGATGGATGGATGGATGGATGGACATACAGATAGATGGACAGATTCGTAGACAGGTGGATGGATAGATAGGTGGATGGATAGACAGACTGATTCACAGATAGGTGGATGGATAGATGGATGAACAGATAGGTGGAAGGATAGATAAGTGGATGGATAGACAGACTGATTCATAGATAGGTGGATGGATAGATGGATGGATAGGTACACGGACAGATGGATAGATAGATAGATAGATGAATAGATGAATGCATGGATGGATGGATGGATGGATAGATAGATAGATAGATAGATAGATAGATAGATAAAACAGCCTGAAGTAATTCTAGTGACAAATCTATTTATTTCACTGTATTTATATGTGATAATCCTCTGGGCTGAAAAATGGCCTCCAAAGAAGCCTCTGTGGCATCAGTTTGCACGAACAAAGGCAAAGCAGCAACAAAGCACTAAGTCCATCTGCATGGGACACGAAGCACACAGCAGGTGCTTTAACCCCGGAACGTTTCCAGCAATACTTCACCATGGCAGTTCTGAAGGAGGTGCTCTGTCCCTGTCTGGGGAGCACATGCCATTATCCTGGGGGTACAAGAAATGCATTGGTGAAGCTGTGCTACCAAGCCCTAAGCAGTTGTTTTAAGATCAGTTCTAGAGTTGTGTGCTTGGATGTGTTTGCTAAATCTGAGCAACCATATCTTTTTTTGAGAGTATGTTTACTTGGATGGGAATTGATAGAGTGGGGAAATATCAGGTCCTGTTTCTAGGGAATCTGCTTTAATGCATTTACAGAGAACGGCCCTCATGGGATGAAAAAATAAAAGCTTGGAAATAGTCCCAACAGAAGACAAGGAGCAAGGGAAGGGTCACACTTTCCTGAATCATCTGTTATCATCAGAGACAAGATGGTGACTGAGCTGAACCTTGGTGTGCTCTCATCTGACCTCTTAAATACTCCTGTCAAAAAGTTTCTGGCCAAAGATATCTTCTGTAGCTTTTACCCTGTCTCTGTTATCCAGCAGGATCTGAAACAAGAGAGTCAGCAGGGACAGATTTGAAACAAAAGCAGAAGCCAATTCTCTAAGCCATTTCAGACCCTCTGAGGGTACACTTGTCCCACTCAGGGGCCTACCAGGCATGGGGAAGCACCTGCAAACCACTTCCATCATTCTGCATAACCAACAAAAGCCAGGTAGAACACTCCACCAGTCCTGAAACAACACTGCTGCTTTTATTTAGGCAGCCTAGCTCCACACACATGTTGTGAGTGTTGTCATGGAAAAGAAGGGCGCTCCCAGTCTAACATCCCAGTCCTCCCCTGGCCCCTCTGGTATTAATCACCTGTATCTAGAAGATACTGGGACCATCTACTCGCCATCAACCTCAAGAACTTCCACTGTGTGTGCGTGACGTCCTCTAGAATTAATCCGCTACGTCCCACGTCCACTGTTGAGTTGGGTCCCTACAAAACCTCACAGAGCAGCCTTGAGGAGACGAGGGTCAAGGTGGGGCTGTGTTTATAGGCATCTGTGTACAAATGTAGCCACTGTGTTGGAGGAACAGAACCCTGCCAAAAATAGGGGAGGCCAAAATGGAGACCACCTTCTCGTTCCCTGTTTCACTACTTTCCCAAGAGCACAGGTTCAGAAGTGTCCAGTCTGGAAACAAGAGTGCATGCTCTGTGCCGCCTCGCTTCAGGGAGATCAGCTAATTCATCTGCCTCATCATGCATCACCACACTGTTTAACAAAGGCTTGGTAAAGTCCATCTCCCTTCTAACACATTATTCGTTCTGCTCCTCTCCTCATTAAAATGCCTGTGCGGTGCTCAAGCCCCCGCAGCCACTGTCATTGTCAGGCACGCCACTTAAGCCTCCATAAATCATTATCAGTGGCAGCCTTGTTTGGAAGCAAGGCTTTTAATAGAGCACTCCAATGCAAATGGAAGAAGGCAGCCAAGCAATGGGTGACAGGTGAGTTGGTGTCACCTCTATTTTGCCAACAGGGCCTCCCCCTGCACCACTCGTGATGACCAGCAGCTGTGAAGGCTTACCAAGGAGAAGGTCCCAGCTGCCTGGCAAAGGCAAACGCCTGCTCGGGCTGATAACAAACGGAGCTTGCCAAAGGAGATAGGCTGTCACAGCTTGGAGCTCGCTGCTGCGAGCCACTGCTGTACCTAAGCGCCCGTACTCGCAGCTGGCTCAGAGAGGTGTTTGGACATCTCGTGGCAGTCATGACCCTTCCTCACCCCCTCGTGGGAGCGCTCACTCCCCCGCACGCTCGGGCGCTGCGGTGGTGAGTCAGGAGAGGGCTGATGGATGCGGCCGTTTGACTTGGCGGGCAGCGCACGCCGCCCAACCGAGCGCGGGGAGGCCAAGCGTTGACTTCTCCTGCGCAGCGGCATAGAGCCAAGCACCCATCCCTGCCCCGGGGACGGCAGCATCGTTCTCCCTGCACGCTGCCGCTCTCCCTGCCACCCAGCCCCGTGCCGAGCCGGCCAGGTCTGCAGCCTGGCCCACGAAGCTGGCTGATAGCCCTCATGCAAGGCATCTGCAGGGGCTCTGAGGAGAGAGGCTGAGGCGATGACGGCGCAGACACGGAAAGGAAAAGAGTCTGCCAGCAGTCTCAGTGAGCACCCAGGATGCCCACAGATGGAAAAGGCCTCCAAGGCCTCTGAGGAAAAGCTGAGGGAGCTGGGGGTGTGCAGCCTGGAGAACAGAAGGCTCTAGGGCAGACTTCATTGATGCCTGCAGCTACCTGAAGTGAGGCTGTAGCCAGGTGGGGTTGGGCTCTGCTGCCAGGCACCCAGCAACAGAAGAAGGGGACACAGCCTCAAGCTGTGCCAGGGCAGGTCTAGGCTGGATGTTAGGAGGAAGTTATTGGCAAGTCCACTCACCGTCCCTGGAGGTGTTGAAGCCAAGCCTGGCTGGGGCACTTAGTGCCATGGTCTGGTTGACTGGGCAGGTCTGGGTGCTAGGTTGGACTGGATGAGCTTGGAGCTCTCTTCTAACCTGGTTGATTCTATGAGTCTGTGATTTTGTACACGTCCTGCAAAACCAAAAATGCAAGGTTTGGTGTCTAATCTTACACTTCATACGTGTGTTCCATCTTTAAACTGGCAGAAGCAGTTTAGACCCTTCCATTGCCCAAAGATGGAGTATTACCTTAAGCAGAAGGGTCTGTTTAACACCCTCAGTGTCACAGTGAAGATGTCAGCACAGCACAGCCCTGTGAGGAAAGGCTGAGGGAGCTGGGGGTGTGCAGCCTGCAGAAGAGGAGGCTCAGGGCAGAGCTCATTGCTGTCTGCAGCTCCCTGAAGGGAGGCTGTAGCCAGGTGGGGTTGGGCTCTGCTGCCAGGCAAGCAGCAACAGAAGAAGGGGACACAGCCTCAAGTTGTGCCAGGGGAGGTCTAGGCTGGATGCTAGGAGGAAGCTGTTGCAGAGAGAGTGATTGGCATTGGAATGGGCTGCCCAGGGAGGTGGTGGAGTCACCGTCCCTGGAGGTGTTGAAGCCAAGCCTGGAAGAGGCACTTAGTGCCATGGTCTGGTTGATTGGTTAAGAAGTTGGCAGATGTTCACCAAGGTTGCTACTGGTTTTGCCTTCAGAGACCTGGCTCAGGAGACCAAATCCTGAAAGTAAGATTGTCTAGGAAAGCAATACTGTCCCCTTCTTCTTTGTCCCTGGTCCTTTTTGCTAATAAAATGAAGGTGCCCCCAAACCAAGCTCCCATCACTCTCTTTGTTCTTTGCTGAGTGAACTACAGTTACTTTATTATGAGACACTACCAGAAAGTGTTAAGGGTTTTTGTGTCTTCCTCTCCCCATACACTATCTTTGCAAACTGCATCCACCACAGATTACAGCCCAAGGGAGACCAGTCCTAAGAAGCTCCATTCAGGAGGCCTCACCTCCATGCCTGTGGAAACAGACAGACCAAGATCACACAACAGCTTGTTTGCAATCAGGGGCCTCACATGAGCGGGTGAGGGGAAGTGTGACCAGGGGAAAGCAAAGTAAACCTCCAACCTTCTCCAAGCACATCTTGGGAAAGGAAAGAAGGATGGAGGGTAAGTCTCACAGCTGCAGGTAGCAACCAAGCTCTTTGCCACCTTGTTCTTCCCCAGATCTATCACTGTAAATCTCTTGGCTTGCTTTCCCCCTCTTCTTTTATCCTTTCTAAGACACTGACTCACACGAAAACACAGAACCTTAACCGGCTCTGTCAACTCCATCTGACAGATCCCCCAGAAACAAAATACAGATCCCCCTTTCCCTCCCCACAACAAAGTCCATCTGAAGCGAGACGTGCAAGAGTCCAGTAGATAGCTGTAGGCAGACTGCAGTTTGCTGGATTTATGAATAAAGATGTTGTAGTCTTGCCAATGCTTTGATAAGGACCACTTTGTGCTAACAACATGAGATGGTATTTACTCACTGGGAGACTTTAGATCCCACTGCACTAAGGAGTGGGTTCTAAGGCTGCCCTGGGTACATCACCATGAAACCCAGTCTGCTTTAGCAGCAAACAATCAGCTCCTACCCACTATCTTCTGCTTGGTGTCTCTCACAGGCATTCCTGGTGGTTTACTTCCTGCACCTGGCATTACTGCTAACTGCCACAATATTAGGGACTCTCCAAATGCATTTTCTCTCCTGCCCAACTTCATGAAGACTTGTTGATGTTTGTGTGGTGAGGCCTGCACAGATCCAGACTGAAGAGAAGCAGGGAATGTAAAAAGGAGCAACCCCCTCCTCCTCTCTGCTTTAGTATGATGGATATCTTCAAGGACTGATTCAGTCTGGAGCTGTGCCCCAAACCCTTAGCCCCATCAAGAAGCCTCTCAAGGTGGGAGGTAAGAGAGAAACTCACCTTGTCCTCTTTACCTCCTGCCCCCTCCTGCCTCAACCACTCCTCTGCATGGAGTCACAGCACCTCCTCTCCTCTTCCCTGGTCATCATCTACCTCCATGGTCCATGTTGCTGGCAAGAGAGAGGAGCATCAGTAACACTCTGGCAAGGGGTGTGCAGGGAGGAGCAAAGATAGAAAGGAAGCTGGCTGAGGAAACTGGGATGTAATTGGGATGTTTCTAGAGCCTTCCAAAGAGAAACCACAACCAGATACTCTTGCTTTGCAGAGGAACTTGAAGAAAGAGCCATCATGGATCCCCTTCTCTGAGGCAGGTGAAGTGAGGGGAGCAGTTTTGCCCAATGAATGGGAGGGAGAAGGGCAAAAGGGCAAGACTTATGCTGGAGACTGGTGAGAGCAAATTCCCCTCTTGCTCTCTTTCATGTGGCTAAGGTGCAAAGCTATGACAAATGCATGAGGAGAGAGATGGGGAGGACAAAGAAAATGTCCCAGGCCTTTAGATTTGGGTTTTGTCATCAGCAACATTCACAAGAATGGTGAGGGTCTGGCTAGTGGCAGTAGTCCCTGGGGATGAAGAGCCAGCAAACAGTGCTCTCCAACACAGAAAGCTTCAAGAGCAACACAGGTAACAGCTTTGGCAGCCCCAAGAGCAAGTGAAATGCTCCTTTTGCTTACTTCTTTGGTGGCCACTTCCCCAAGGCATAGAGGGAGGCTAAAGCACTGTGTGATAAGGAGGGGGAGGGCAGAGTTAGGTAGGGGGAAGGAATAAAAGGCAAGAAGGACTGGAGGCAAGAAATTGGGACCCTGATCCCCTCTGCCACCTCAGCATCCTGCTGTTTCCCAAGTACCAGCTTCCTTCTCTGTGGCCACCAAGACACCTCCCTGCTCTGCTCTCATTGCTGTCCAGAGCCCTGTAGAGCCTGAGACTTGCTGCTGCCATAGTGGGTGGGATGAGGGTCTCAGACACAGGTTCAAGCCCACAGGTTTGTGTGCCTGCACATATACTTCTCATCACAGGGAGCAGCAAAGGGAGAGGAAAGCCAATGGCAGCTTTTCCCAGGCTGTGCACTGTGCCTCTCCCCACTGGCAGCTCTGCTGGGGAGGAGGAGAGGTAGGCAGCCAGGAACGCAGACTATGAGCAGAGGCGGAGGAGGTGGCTGCTTGGGACAGGGATGCTGGCTTGTGCTGTGGGTCTCAGTGGTGACAGATCAGTGTGGGATGCCAAAACTAGAGTGCCTGTGGGGGCAGCTTGTACTGTCTGGCACTGCTTGGATGTTCTCTCATCTTTGATAGGAACAACTGAATCTGCGAACTCGTTTCCCACAAGAAAGGCCCTCACTGTTCACAGGGGAACAGATCAGGGATTGTCCTGAAGCCTCACCGTGGCCAGGGCCGCAAGGAAAGCCAAGTACCAGATGATTTCCTTGGAATGCAACAAATCTTGCAGTGTGATAAGGGCAACAATAGCTTTCCCTCCGGTCCTCCCTCTGACCTCAGACCCAGCACCTTGCAGGATCTTCCTCTCTGGGCAACTGCTCTGCATCAGGAGCAAAGCTAAGATGAAACCTAGCAAATTCTGGGGTGGATGGGTCCAGAGGGTCGAGTACAGGGCACCAGGCTGAGCAGGTGAGGTGGGAGATGCCTCCGTGCCACGAGTGCTCTGCTTGCACATGACTCCTCTCTGGGCACTGGAGACACATCCAAGCAAGATGCTGAACTCTTGTCTGCCTCAGGCATGATTCTCCCTCTCATCTAGGAAAAAAAAAACAAGACATTCATCAATAATCTGGCTGAGGGCACAGAGTGCACTGACAGCAAGTTTGCCAATGACAGCAAACTGGTTGGAGTGGCTGCCACACCAGGAGGCTGTGCTGCCATTCAGACAGACTTGGACAGGCTGGAGGGGTGGGCAGGGACAAATGGAATGAAATTCAACAAGGGCAAGTGTGCCTGGGAAAGAACAACCCCAGGGAGCAGGATAGCTGTTGGAAGGCAGTGAAGGGGAAAAGGCTCTGGGGGTCCTTACTGATGGGAGGTTGACCATGAGCCAGCAATGTGCTCTGGTGGCCAGGAAGGGCAATGCCATTCTGGGGTGGATTAGAAGGGCTGTGGGTAGTAGGTCGAGAGAGGTTCTCCTGCCCCTCTCATCTGCCCTGGTCAGGCCACATCTGTAGTACTGTATCCAGTTCTGGGCCCCCCAGTTCAAGAGGGATATAGAAGTGCTTGAGAGAGTCCAGTGCAGAGCCACAAAGATGCTGAAGGGAATGGAACATCTCTGTTACGAGGAGAGCCTGAGGGAGCTGAAGCTGTGCTGCTGGGAGAGGAGACTGAGAGGTGACCTCAGCAATGGTTATCAATATGTGCAGGTGAGTGCCAGGAGGCTGGAGCCAGGCTCTGCTGGGTGATGCCCAGTGCCAGGACAAGGGGCAATGGTGGAAGCTGAGGAAGAGGAAGTTTCATTTAAAAATGAGGAGGATTTTTTGACCTGTGAGGGTGACAGAACTCTGGAACAGGCTGCCCAGGGGGCCTGTGGAGTCTCCCTCTCTGGAGATATTCGACACCTGCCTGGATGTGTTCCTGTGTGATCTGGTCTAGGTGCTCCTGCTCTGGCAGGGTTTGGACTGGATCAGCTTTGGAGGTCCCTTCCAGCCCCTGACATGATTCTGTGACTCTGTGATTCTGTGACTAGATCCCCTGCTCAGCTTCAGCTGATTAATTTGAATGTCACCCCCCTCCTAGGCATCGGTAGAGGTCCACTGATCACAGGTACAAGAAGCGCTGGGTGAATCTTCCTTTCTTCTCTGTGTGAGTTTCACCTGCACTCACTCTGCCCTTGAAAATGGTCAGTGATGGCTCTAGGGTATGTAGACCTGCCACCACATTGAGACGAAAGGTGAATGGGAAGCGCAGCACCTATAGCTGACAGCTGCAGCCTGTCTGCAGAAAATACTCCACCACATTACACTCAGTTCCCAGTTCAGCAGTTAGGCCTTGGTCCACAAGAGCTAGAACTAAAAACTGCAGGGCTGGGTCTCTTTTTACATTCTCTACACATGGCTACTGCAGCCCACGCAGGAGCAGCACCTTCCCTCTAGGCAGAGGAGTTACCTGTGTCATGAGAGGGGCAGCAGAAGCAATGGCGATGCTGACCCAGGGTAGCAAACCCTTCGATCCCAAGCTCTGCCCTGTAAATGAGCCAAAGAGGCCAGAGGGGTATTAGCTGTTAGAGGAACAGTCTCAAGAGCCTGAAGGCTTCTGAAGGAAACCTCTCTCTGGGGTTACCACAAGATGTTCATACAGCCATTCTCCTTGTGGCCTTTAATCCTTGCATCTGAGGCAGTCTCATCTTCATATCATCAACCATGATGGGCATTATTAACCCTCAACATAGCACGAAACATCAGGCTAGTCCTTGTGACGAGAAACCTCACAGTGTAAGGCAAGAGGCTCTGAAGGCCACGGGCAGATGCAGCACGAAGTAGCCACAAGCAACGCAACAGCCAGCTCCGAACCGCCCCTCCGCAGCGGGGCTGGCGCAGTGCGCAGCTGCGGTTCAGCAGGCAAGCAGCTGCCTCTCACGCCAAACAGACAAGCAGCCCATGGAACCAGCACACACAGCCCCGGGGCTGGGACTCCCTCTGCCTGTGTCCAGCTATTAGAGCCCCTGGCTCCTGATAGCAGCGGGGGGGGTTAGATGAATTTGCCATCATTTAATCATTTACACTAAATGCCATGGCTCCTTGATAAACATTTCAGGCCTTTTCCCAAACAATTCTTCCATCCCTAGCTGATGAAAACAGGCTGTCAGCACTCCCAGCAGAAACACTCTGCTTGTGGCAACAGTCACTGTCTGGCCCAGGGGTCTCCCTGGAGAAAGGCCAAGCAAGAAGGCAGTCTCAAGGCTCCATTCCTGGAGCTGATCAGGTTTAGGAAGAAGGCAACCACTGTTTCAAGTAGATGGGGATGCTCTTCCCCTCTGGTGACTTACGGCACAACACAGAGTGGCTTTTGTCAGCCTGGAGGTTTCACTGGCACCAGCCAACCCACCAAATGAGGAGGGGGGTGATGGCAGCTCTTAGTGTAGGGAGAAAAGAACAGTTTTCTCAGGACAAAGCTTGGATTGTCTTCCAGGTGTTGGCACTATCTTCATCTAGTGAGCTCTCCAGCATCATCTCTCTCTTGTCCTCACAGGTCTGCTGAGAGGCACCAATATCTCAGAGCATAGGCTCCCAGTCTCTGGATGCTTCCTCACAGGGACTGTCCTCCCTCTCAGCAGCTTTTGCTGTTGAGATAAATGAAGAATCATCCCAGTCTAAGTAATGTTTGAACCTGAAATCAAGCACTGGACCACTAGAGTCCACCCCTGCCTGTGGGAGGCTATCGAACCCAGAGCTATGGCCAAATTCCGGTTTTAGAGACTGCACCATACAGAGCAGGACCCACAGGACCTGCTAAGCACACGACTGATATCCCCAGTTGGAAATATGCCCACGAGAGGCAGGTGCTGGCCCAGTAAGGCGTCTCAGACTTGACATGAGAAGCATAGCCTTTCCCTGGATTTCAGCATGGGCCTTGTCCCTAAAGAGTCCTGCAGCATCTTTCCTATGTGCCTCCGAAGTTGGTCCTCAGGAGCTGAGTTCACTATGGCAAAACAAAAAGGCTAAGCCTCACAAAGCAGGAGGAAAAGGGTGACAGTCTGTGAGTTTTAGGAGGTTCTTTGCAGAGTATTTATTAGGATATTGTCCAAAGGGTCCTTCGATGTTTGTGGCACACCATAAATACTGTCTGTCTGCCTTTGCCTCCCCAAACAGTCAGCTGTTCTTCGCTGCAATGCTCTCTGCAGGTCATCTTGATAACCTGCCCCACAGGAGGAAATGACAAAAATAGATCTCACTGCTTAAAAAACTCTTTATTTGCACTCAGAGCTGATATTTTGCCTCTCCTGATGTAACCAAACACCACATTGACAGCGTGTGAAAAGTCTAAAATAAAGACTCTCTTAATCTGGAAATCAGCACCTGGAAGTGTGTGATCAAGGATAGCTGAAGCAGGGAGAGAGCAGAGCTTGCATCCAGTACACTGAGGCATTGTTCAAGACATCCAGCTTTGCTGAGGGCCAGTGATATCAGCAGAAGATAGTTGCTCTACAAAGAGATATGTAAATAATAGGTTTTTTTCCTGGCTGTGTTCCCTCCTCTCGTCTGGACATATCTGGAGCATTCTGAGGCCTTTTGTTGGATTTCTCTCGCTCCAAGTATCTCCAGAAATGTCAGTGGCATCTGCAGTGTATGCTTAGACTGATGGGTGGATGAGCTCTATGTGGACTTTGTGAGCATGACACAGTCACAGAGGTGCCCTCAGAAGTCCTGGAGTTTCTAGGCAGCTATTATGCATAAGAATTAGATTCAAAAAACCTGAACCTGACAGCCTTTTTAATCTCCCCTTGTCAGCAGGGTGTGTTCATTCATACATGGCTTGAAGCACAGCTTGTTCTAAGGATTTATTTACATAGGCAGGAAAAACTGGGCAGAGAATTCATAGATAGTGGCAGCTCATATGTAGAAGGTGAGGTAATGAACATGCCAGGCCAAAAGGAAGGGGCAAATGTTTGGGCCAAAGTATGACTTATGCTTGAAGCACCCACGTTTTAGTTAATGATATATCCTCCAGCACAGGAAATATTTTGCTGAGAATGAGGTAGGTTCACTGAAACAGGTTTGAATTCATGGAAATCTTCAAGGCTTAGTGATGTAGAACTAAACAATTAGAGATGTCCCTTCCAACTTTAGAACTGGCGAATCCAAGACCCACCAAGAGCAGCATTCACCTGGGATCATGTGGAAGGTCGGTAGCAGACAGCTCAAGTATCCAGTTAAAGGAGATCAGCTCTTCAGTGCTAACTAATCCCAGAGGACAGCTGACAAACGAGGCTATTTAAAGAACTATTTACTGTCATTATTCCAAACTGAAGAACAAATTGTTTTGAAAAATGCAGAATTGCTTCACAACTGCTCAGAGCTGAGGAAGAAGACAGAAAATGTCAGATGACATATTGTGAGCTGGTTTCCCTTCTCTGGAACTGTCTCATCGACTTGACTTAGTTACAGAACACAGCCTCCTCCAAGCTGAGACTGCAACATAGAAAAATCTGTGGACAATTTGGATACAACAGAAAAATAACATCCCAGAGAAATCCCTGATGTCCCCATACTGTTTGTATGGGGACTAAGTAGTTCCATACACACAAGTCCTTGCTTGGATTGTTTGCCATCCTCAAGAGCAGATATTGCAGTGGAAGGGGAGAATGGGCTAACATACTCCAAACCATTCCTTAGGCTCTTAGCTTCATGTCACGGTAAGTAATGAGCTTGGTACTACATCATGGCAATGTTATGACAGAAAGCAAAGCCCTTTTGACCTCGAATTAATCCTGTCTTCTCCAAGAGCTTTATTTCAGGCTTCACTGGGGACATGTGTGTGTAACTTTAGATGATATCTGAAGGCATTTCAGACGTTAGCCAAAAATATGTTTTATATCTCTGCTGGGGTTTTTTTGCTCCTTTCCATCCAGAATAATTCTGGGGAAGGTGGATAAGTCTCAGGTGGAAACCCCCTTGATATCCCCTGCTTCCCAGAGTAACCAACTTAAAACCAACTATCAGTGATGTCAGGATTGCATGACCTGTGTCTGCTGAAACACAGAGAGCTGTGCTCAGGGTTACTGTAGCCACTTCAGCCAGAGAGAAAGGCAAGACAATCACATGTTGCAGGAAAGACCTGACTGTCTCTGATCAAGCAGAGGAGGGAAACAAAGCCAGTTATGCATCTAGATGGTAGCAATCAGACACGATAGAGGCCTGTGGGGTATTTGGACCAAGTACATGGTCTGCTGACATTTATGGGAACGTTCCCATGCTGATTCATGGGAGAAAAATGTTCTGTTCCCTGATGGTCTACAAAATACTTTCAGACCATTCAGTGTGAGCCAGTTTCTGTCAATCATCCTGCTCTTCCACCTGCATGGTTTCTGTCCCTCTCAGGATGCCAGAGACCTTTGTCCATCATCTGGACAGTGAGCAGAATTGGTGCTGAGTTTACTTTCATTTCTATTCCATCTCATTTCAACTTTGAGTCAAGATGGAGGGAGCAGGATGCTTGGAAGAGTTTCTACAGGACAATTCCTGCATTCGGGTTCTTAAGGTCAAGAAACAACGTGAGTCAGGCCAGAGACTCCTGGGGTTCCTCCTGCTAAGGTTGCCACGTCTGCTCTCTCAGCTGGCAGAGCAGGGCAGAACTGCACAGCGCTCATCGCATTTTCTAAGCTTTCCGCATTGTGGCAGGCAGGAACTGGGAACAACCAGAAAGGGAGAAAGGAGATCTCTGGTGGGAAGTGAGAGATAAGGAGTTGATGCTGAGCAGCAGCAAGGCCAGCAGCTGTGGCCAAGAACGGCTAGACTCTCCGGGGGCAGGGCTGGAGCAGCTGAAGTGAGCAGGTAGTTTCCCCAGCATCCATAAAAGATGTGAGCCAGGCTGTGGCTGTGCTTTCTGATCTGACCTGGAGTGGGGAAGATGTCTCTGGGTTCTGTATAAATCTCATTTTTGATTGTGACCGAGGCCATGCTTTGAACCCTTAGTGTCACGTAGGAACACTTCAGTGTCTTCCCTGCTTGGTAGTTCTGGTCAAGTGTGCTTCCATGGTGATCGTGAGGGAGCAGCAGACAGCAACACAGAGAGATGTAAAACAACTACAAAGTTCTCTTTCTCTTCTTGTACAGATGAACAGAAAATGGCAAGTGTCAGACCCATGGCTTCAGGCTTAGCAAAGTCCCCTGAAGCTTCAGGAACTGAGACTCCCTCTCATCCAGCCTGTCTCTGGGGAACATCTACCTTCCATCCTTCCATGCTCTTTGCTTCCTTCAGATTCCTCATGCGAGTGTAAGGAGAGAAGCTCGAATTTCAACAACGGGCAATTGTTTGTCTGCATTTTCTCCTCTTTGGGTACATTTCAGATGTCCTCCACTGCGTGCTTGGAACAGCTGAATTCCTCTGAACTGTTCCAGTGCTGCTATTTGGGATAGCTTGACCTGAAGTGTCTGGTCCTGTCCATGCGATGGTCCAGCTCTATCTCACCTCAGGCACATAAATTAGGATCCTGCTATCTTTCAGCTCCCTCTACAGTTAACAGAAAGAGAAATCATCTGAGGGTTACACAGGTCACCTGAGCCACAGCCAAAAGGCCTAATCCACTGACTGAAGGAGGAGTTCATCTTGCCTGTGCTCCTAACTTGGGCAACTCAGGTACCAGCTGTAATTTAGAGAAACTGTGGAGTAAGGGATGTAAATGAGCAGGGCGTAGAGAAGAGAGAAAGCACTTCTGTCAGAGCAACGAGGTGCACCGAGAAGAGACTGGAAAAGGATTTGTGCACCCATTTGGGGCTCAAGAAGAGGTAGAACAATTTTGAGTAGTTGGTTCCCTTGCTGCAAGATTGGAGCAGAAAGAGAAGCAACCTGAGGACAGGGAAAAGTGTCAGGGCATAGCACTCAGCTTCAGGGTAATCTGTGGGCTCCAATTTATCCCAAATTGAGAACACAAAAGGCAAGCACTGACTCATGTCCATGTATCTTTCACAAACTTCTGAATCTCTCTGCCAGTGCTTAGAGGTTGCTCCCTCCACGGAGGGACTGCAGGTCACGCAACCAAGCTTCCTCCACCACTAACGTTACCTTCTTGCACCTCTGTCCTTTACTTTTCTGGCTCCCACATCCCACAGAATGAACAAGTGCTTTAGTGCAAGGTAGACAAGGGGCTTCTGGAGTGCTTACAGGTGATACCTTATGAGGGAAGATGCAAAACTTAGGACTTGCAGCCATTCACCTACGTTTTGTCAATACAATCAGTCTCTGTGTTGCCTTCTTTAAGCCCCCTATAAAGTCCTACAGATTACAGTATTTCTCACCCAGAATCAGTTTGCATTACTGCTGTTTCCCACTAAGCAGCCATGAAGTGGCTGTTTCAGTAGCAAGAGTTCCCTTGAGTTCACGAGAACACCCGTGGTCAGAAATAGTAAGAATTTGTGCCTTCTGATGACTTGAAAATGAAAGATGTTCTTGGCACAGAGTGTCTTATTCTCTAATATTTGGGCAGTTCTCCTGCTTCCTTCACAGAGTTCACCCTTTGAGATGAACAGATCATGCAGTGGAATGCAATTTGGCTGAGTCTATTTTCTTTTTTCTTCTCTCTCTTTTTTGTGTGTTTGAGCTGAAATGTTTAGTTTATCATCCAGAAGATCAGTTAAACTGATTCTCTTCTCCAGCTCTATGTGCATGCCTTCCTGAAGCACCTCTTACCTGTGCTCCAACAAAAAGGCATAGAATCATAGAATCACAGAATAAACCAGGTTGGAAGAGACTTCCAAGCTCATCCAGTCCAACCTAGCACCCAGCCCTGCCCAATCAACCAGACCATGGCACTAAGTGCCTCAGCCAGGCTTGGCTTGAACACCTCCAGGGATGGCGACTCCACCACCTCCCTGGGCAGCCCATTCCAATGCCAATCAACTTCCTCCTAATATCCAGTCCAGACCTCCGCTGGCACAACTTGAGACTGTGTCCCCTTCTTCTGTGGCTGGTTGCCTGGCAGAAGAGCCCAACCCCACCTGGCTACAGCCTCCCTTGAGGTAGCTGACATGAACCACGCAGCAGGGGCATAGCTACATAACTGAGGGAAATTATTGGGAGATCCAATCCAAAGGTGGCAAACAGGCAGATCTGTGGAGAAGCTGACAGAAGGAAAAAACCAAACCCCCAGTAGTTTCCAGGCCAGTAGAGGGCATTTCTCCACACTGGGGAATAAGGAACTTTTCCATGTCCCAGGGAGGAGAGTTTTGTGCTCCATCCGCTTGTTTTTTTCCTGTGGTTACAATGGAGGGTTTGAATCTGTGGCATTTGTCATCCTTACATCCTCTTTCAGGAATTAAACACACTAAAACATATTCCTTTAATTCCACAGTCAGAGTGTTGATTCCAGAGCTTGTTGGCAGCCCACCTCACTGTCTCTGACATTTCTGTGGTCAAAGGCAACAACAAACAGCAGTGACAGGCAAGTGGGGCTCAGCACCCCAGGAGCAGGATTTCATTAAGGAGTGCCATGGCTTACTGCGTGGCTGTCTCTCACCTCCTTTCTTTTTGAAGCAGAACAGTCAAGAGAAACAGCCAGCAAGCTAATCACCACCACAGCCTATTGGGAAGATAGGAATAATTATTTAAGCCAGTCTTGAATTACTCATTGGCATGCATCTAATTAACAAATTCCATTTATTCCTGTAACTATTGTGCAACAATTAGTGGGTGTTAAATTGAGCTCTTCTGCCGGCAATTTCAATGGTGTAATTTTGCCAAGATGTCTCTGTTTTGCCTACAGTGCCTGGTGCCATTGAGAACAGTCTGGAGGTGGTCAGAGCCTTTTGACTCAATTTACTTTTGCTGAAAAGTAGCACTCCCTCAAAGCCCGGGGGCACCTTGGGGGCAAAGACAAAGGGATTTCAAGCAAGTTGTTTCACTCTCCAGATCCCTGAACTCTGAGACCTGCTGGTCACCTCAGACAAGAGAGGAGGAGACATCTGAATAAAAGCACAGAGCCAAAACCAGATTTTCTGACACGATCTTGCTTCACAGGCATGTTTGGTTGCAAGGTTTTTTTTCTTTTGAAAAAGCTGATCCTGCTCCAGGGCAGACCAGGAAAAAAAAAATAAAGAAAGAGGAAAAAAAAAAGCCATTTCAAAACCTTGAAAGATTTCACAAAGCTGAATTGTCTTCCTCTGGCAATGCAAGCATGCCAGCCCAGGGATGCAGAAAGGCTCCTTGGGCTGGGAAAAGGAGCAAACCCCACCAAGAGCATGGGTTCTGCCTTGCACTATGGCCCCTGGTGCTAGAGAAATGATGAGGCTCTGAAGCCGTGACACTCAGCAGGGGGAGGTCTCCTCTACAAGCACATCTAGAATAACTGGCTTGCCAGCAGATGCTGCTTCCTCCCTGCTGTGACTCTCTTTCATTGCCCCCAAACTGGAAGCGACAGCGTCAGTCTAGAACATCACCTACCATAAAGGAGGCCAACAGGAGAATTTTCACACGTGTTGGGTTGTAGTTGTCCTGTTTACAAGTCAGTACCCTCGTATCTGTGTCATACCAGGAACCCCAGGGCCAGGCACAACTATGTCAGCCAGATCCCAAAGTGAGGACCAAGCTGTGGCTGCACTTGTGTCACTTCAGGAGGCATCGTGGGGTCTCCTAGAGACCTTTACCCAAGTTACAGCTCAGGACATGATCCTTCCTTCATGACTCAACTCTATAACACTAGGAGATGAAATAAACAAATAATCGAGAAGCAAGGCCTTGGTACGAGCTGTGCCAGGATCCGTCCATCGGTAGGTGTCTGCCAACATGAGGCTGACATCTGCTCCTACACATGCACACCCCATTCCCACATGGTGAGCTTAGCCCCTCTTGGGCAGGACAAGTGCCACATCCCTCATGTTTCTCCCTTTATTCATCCATTTCTCTCTTGGCCAGGTTGAGCCCAACCTGCTCTCCATGGGTTACACACTTGCTTCTCCCAGGACATTCTTTTTGCCAAGGCGCAATGGTCCTACGGCATTTGTCAGCCATTTAGTACTCCTGCTACTTTTCTCTTTGCCCATCCTTGCTCTCTTCCACTCACTTTTTATGTCTCTCCTATAAATATAAAGCTCCCTGAGATATCCAAAGTGCTGCTTAAAAAAGAGGTGGGGGGAGCTTGCTGTGGGGGTATGGGCCATTATAGAAAAGGCCAGGTGCTTGGCATGTCCCCAGCTTGCGAAGGTGGGAGCTGTCACGAGTCTGAGAAATATCAGTGTGGGAGTTATAAATAAAAGCTTTAAAGCCAGGGTTTTAGAAAGTCATCTTTAAATGCTGCATAATTTATAGCTTGCTGCAAAGAGAAGTGTGTGAGAGCTCTGGAAGCCAAGCTAACCCATTCTTTGCTACCTCCATAGTCAGGCTCTTCTTATGCATGTGCCAGGCATCCAAAACTCAGGATTCAGCCATCAATGCCTCCTTTTGCAGGCTTACCTGGGTCACTATGGCTGAGAATTCTTTTGCCTTCTGGTGACTCGGTATGAACTGGAAACCAGTATCACTGGGCTCCTAACGCAACATGAGCGCATCGCTGTGCTCAGGTGGGGTGGCCTTCAGAAACAAAGAACTCAGCAATAAAAAGTGGGCTTGCCTCCTGCTCTGTGCAACTGCTTCGCTCCCTCATTGACTCAACTCCTCCTCTTTACAACAGGGATTATCCTAAAAGGTTGAGAAACTTCTTTCAATAGCAGCTACAAAATGCTTTGCTCTTCTCCAGCAGAACAAAGCCACGCAAGAGGCAGGGGGTTAGCGCCTGCCCCAAGGAGGGCTGGAGCAGCTGCCAAGCTGGCATTTACAGCAATCGTTTCATCCAGCCCTGGAAGTGCAGCTACCTCTAGGATGTAACACAGCAGCTGTGCTATCGCCATCCAACAACAACAAACAACAGGAAGCAGAAGGGGCTTTCAAGGCAGCTGAGCCTCCTGAGAGGATCTAGCCCACCACATTATCATTGCTCCCCCTTTTCCCCAGCTGGAAACCAGTCTGGAAATCATGAGTCCTGAACCAAAATAAAATAGATATATGGTGTCAGAGCTTTAATATTCATGGCTAATAGCTGTGGTGCTGATGTCTTCCCTAGGGATGGTCTGCTGTATTGCTCTGCTGCTCACTTCACCACCTGGGGGTTTCCTTCTATGGTGATGTAGAAGGACCAGTGCCACCTCTCTGGTCTCTCTTAACTTGCTTCTCCCTAGACATCTGCATCCAAGCCTTAACTTGTTCTGAGCCTGCTGAGCTGGTGAGATTTAACAGGATCTCACCACCCAAAGTGCTATGGCTTGGGGCTATAGATTTAAGCAGAAGCATTAAGCACCCTGCTCTTTAACTCATTTCTAATCCATTTATTTAAACTTCAGAGTGGTTTTAAAGCACAAGAATCAAAGACAAGAGCAATTTAGAGTTTTCCAGCCCAGCTCTGAGATCTGACCTCTGCACATATCCTGGCTGCCTTTAAAAGTACACCGGCATAAAAGCACAGTTTGTGACAAAGCATCTGGAAGGATTAAAAACTTTCTTGGATGGAATATGCCTCTGTTAAGGACCTCTTTCCTATCTCAGCTCAGCTGCCAGCAAAAGATCTTTCCTCAGGGGGCTTCTAACCGCCTGAGGGATTTAGAGAAGAATTGCTGAGAAGAGAGTACAGCAATTTGATTAAGGGATAAATGTGAGAGGCAGAAGGAGGGGGATAAGGGATAGAAGGGAGAAACAGGATTCAAATAAAAGAAAATAAAAGATGGGGGAAGTAATGAGCTGGATGAATCTGCACAAAGGCAAGGTTTGTGGAAGCATTTTGGAGTCCAGACTTTGGGGGCTGTTTCGCCTCCTTGTATTCAGCAGCACACAAAGCTAAAGCTGAGGGTGGCTCAGGGAAGGTAGCAACAGGAAAGATGGAGCTGCTGAAACAGATCAGAGAAAAAGCAGAAGGACAAGGGAGTTTTGGAAAAGGGTTTCAAGTCCTAGTGTGGGCTCTTCAAACTGCCAGCCTGCTTATGCTTCCTCCTTGGACAACGCCTGGGAAACTGTTACCTGGCACCTCCCACCTTTGTTTAGAAAAGCAAACCAGGTCAGTTCACCCCTGCCTCGCTTCTGCTTACTCTGTCTGGATAGTCACTAGGAAATAAGCAGTACCATGGAGTCAGTCTGTCTTCTTATTTTCTTACTCATTAAAGCAGACACCTTAGAAAGGCCAGAAAATATTAGCAAAGCCCAGGAGATTGGATCTTCTGACCCAGGAACCAGTATTTCAGCCTTGGAGGCAGAGCGAGGCTGGGGCAGGAGACAGAAGTGGGAATGAGGACAGGCCCTTCGGCCGAGCAGCAAGCGGTCTCTGGACACGCTGCTGTTTTCTTGGTTGGTCTGAGGTTTTGTTCTTGGCCTTCTGGGGTTTTCTTTTTTTCTTCTTCTTTCCACCTTCTGCTCCCTCACCTCTCCACCCTGTGTTGGCCTGACATTAGAAAGTGAAGTGAAATGAAGAAGCTGCCTGCCAGGACAGTTTCTTTCCTTTCCATAATCTTTCCCGTGCCAGCTCTCCTGCTGTGTTATTACAAGTGCACTTCTATACACCGCTATGGTAAGTGCTGTACAGATTCAAACTGAACCATAAAAGAGAAATGAAGAAGCACTGGACAAACAAACTGTTTGTTCATGTAATACTACTGATGCCTGGTTTCCCACTGGTTTGTGTCTGGTGATTAATGAAGACCTCTGTTTGAAACTCTTCCTGTTCTCAAGACTCTAATTTTAAACACATGAACTTGTGCTATCACCTATCTCTCTCTGGGTGCTTATTTTTGCTTGTATCTCAGAACATCTCTAAGAACTCTATCACTTGGCCACCAGGTTTGACAGCTGTTTGGAAGGGAACAGATTGGCACATACAAATGCAGACAATACATTTGCTCAAGCTTAGCTTCCTTAGGAAACTGGGTGAAGAAGATCCTTCCCAAGAAGGTTTCCTCCTAAAGAAATGTTACTGCCTCGCAGCCAAATAAGCTGCAAGATTTTGGGGCGCTTGTGGTCTGAGCTAAGAGACAGCAAGTTGGTTCAGATGGACAAGCAGGGGAGTTCAGCTGGACAATCAGACAATATAGAGCTTAGTCAGCTCAAGCAATGTCAGCGGGCGCTTGAACTGCTTTTTCTCCGATGTCTATACTGCTTGCCAACTATTGAGGCTTGGAAGGCTCTAACCTACATCTCTGCTGGGGTCAGGAAGTTTTAGGTCAGCTTGTTCAGACATGAACTGGACTAGGGAGGACATTCTGCTCCATCGGATGGATGCCCCAGTTTGATTGCCTTGTGCTGAGTTGCACTGCCAAGAGGACATCTCCAACGCAATATGGTGGTGCCTTTGTCTTTGCAAGTCACATCTCAACTAACTTTATCCTCACGATAGTATCAGTGTGATTTAAGGAGTTTCAGCTGGGAGCTCAGGCTGTAAAAGTGGACCAGAGAGTTGGATGGATATCCTGAAAAGAGGGATGCCAGTGAGATTGATACAGTTTCAAGTCTGTTGAACTTCAGCTGCAGTCCTGCCTTTATCTGTAAGGCAATTGTATCATGAGAGGAAGAAGCTCAGTGCCACTCAGTGACAGTTGTGCTGGATAAGGTGCCCCCTCTAAGTTCAGCACCTGAACAAAAGAAGAGAACAAGGCTGAACTGCTTTAAGGGCACAGAGCTAGCAGAGAGAGAAAGGCAATCAATGATGAAGGAAATGCACCTCAGGGTACAAATGCTCCACTCGGGAGTCTGCTCAAAGACGCAAGGAAATCATTATGGGGTTTGGTTGGGTTTGGTTTGGGGTTGGTTTTTTTTTTTTTTCGTTTGTTTGGTTTTGGCTGTGGGGTTTTGTAATTATTTTTCTTTTAGAGTGCTAGCAGCACAATTGAAATGAGACCTGGAGTGGAGACCATATGGCACTGTCTTCTGCTTTCCTCCAAGCACAGGCTGGAGAGGGAGGTCTAATTGGTCTTCACCATCCAATGTTTCTTTAACGCTCCTGGATGGTTAGCATGTTTCTAAACCAACTGTGACTGTCCTGTATGGCAGCTCACAGCAAGTTTTGGTATTGCAGGAATTTATGAACAGACAACCCACATCAGACTGGGTTCTTCTATTCCATAGTATCACTGCTGACAGTGGCTAATAGCAGATGCCACAGGGAAAGGTTAGGAACGGAGCGAATAGGGACTGCTTTATTCTCCCTCCAGTCTGCAGCTTCGAGATTTCCAGAGATGTAGATTAGGGTTTTCTGCTTAAATGTCTGCAAGTACTGCTTTTTCTGGCTGCCTTTTATCTGTGACATCCTGACTTAGTGCAGCAAGGACCTCTGCAGTGATGAACTGCAATCTCAAGATTTCAGGGTCCCTGTACTGTATTTCACACAGGATACATTTGTCTATATGTTGGCTACATCAATCCTTCCCTTTCAGATGTGTCTACCATGTCCATCATTAATCAATTGCATCATCACCATCCAGCAACTAAAAAAAAATGAAAAACCTATAGGATACTAAAGCCCTAAGCATCTATTTACTCTTCCCTATGATTTGACTCCATTCACCCCCTTCTCCCCAGATAATGTTATCAAGGATTATGCTTTTCCTTCTGACACACTGGGTGGAAAGCCTTTCAGAATGCCTAATATTACCCCTCTACTTTCTTTTTCTCAGACCAAGTCCCTTGAGAATAACCTTCCAGGAGACAACACATTTGGCTGGGGGGGGGGGGGGAAGAGTCAAAAGGAACTTTACAACTTCTACCACTCTTGATGTAATTTCTAAGCCTTAGAACCAGGACTGAGTACACACAACTTTTGGAAAAGTTTTGTTTCAGGTGATGAGCTTTGATTGGGATACTTTAGTCTTGACACTGACACTCAACACAAACGAATCTGCCTTCATTTCTCTTCTTGGAAGAGAAAGAACTTTCATTCAGCACTGCAAGTAACAGCCTGAAGGAAGGTCGTTTCTTACTGATGCTGAGGGAAAACACCACAATACAGACCTAGGCCAAGGAGACCAAAATGTCCCCCACAGGTGTAACAGTAAACGGCCACGGCAAACATAATCTCTTGTGAAGTATTACCAGATTGTTGTCTGCATTTCTCAGTTCCTATGCTTACCTGCAACACAGGTAGGTAAATCAAGGAAGGATCACTTACTAGTAAAGCCTTCCTCATCATTTCCTGCCCCTGTCACGGTCAGCTCATTCCCATTGAACGTATTTGTTGACTTAGCTAATTTGTCTCTATTGTCTGCCAGTTGTTCAGCTAATTCACCTATGGAAAATGGGAGGTATCAGATGCTGCTCAACAGAAACTTGAAACTGGGCACGTGTGCAAGCTGGGTATTGTATCTCTTTGCAACTGGCAGACACATTTGCCTTGCTGAGGACATGCAGCATTAACTGTTCGTGCTCAAGAACTGCTCAGCCTTTGAAACAGGTCATTTAACAAGGATTTTGAGGGGCAGAAAGCCTCACAAAGACAGTGGGATCTAAGAGGATCCAATCCTTTAAGAGTTCTTCTAACATCAAGACACTACCTCATTTGCCATGGTGGGCTTTACCAAGACCATCATATCTCTCTGCCCTGAACACAAATACATTGACTTGTCCACGGTAA
This sequence comes from Tricholaema leucomelas, assembly GCA_013400475.1. Taxonomy (NCBI): domain Eukaryota; kingdom Metazoa; phylum Chordata; class Aves; order Piciformes; family Lybiidae; genus Tricholaema lacrymosa; species Tricholaema leucomelas. Next base: position 247,432 of record WAAF01015094.1, read on the forward strand.
GAGTTTAGCCACCCCTGCCTTATGTGGTTTGCCATTGCTTGCTACTCCAGTTCAACCACATACAGATGGGCTTCCCTGCCCCCTCCTGTGGTCTTAGTCTAATTACCTGCTTAGTCTCTAGCAATATGTGATTTTCACCCTCAATTTCTATGGGTTCCTGGAAGAATTCTCTTAATAGAAACTCAGTCCTTGGGGTTTCTCAAACCCTGACTGGATAAATCTGGGCAGGAAAATGTTCCTTTTTTATTGTTATTATTGTTGTGTTTTTGTTTTCTTTACCCACAGAAAATGTTGAGATTTCACCAAACAATGAAAATGTTTGGCCAAGAGCCCTCCATTTCAGATCAGAAATGCTCCCCTGTGGGAGTTGTAGCTGGTATGCTTTGTGTCCCTGTCCTTCCCTGTATGCTGACATTCCTGGCTTGCCCACATCCCTCATGGTGCAGCATGGTCTCCTCTCTTGCTGAGACAATGGCACGCACCATGAAAGTCATATCACCATGGTGCTCTGTCAGAAATGCACTTCGAGCCCAGCTGCTAGAGCATGATGGGGCCACAAAGATCTGCAGCTACAGCTCGAGGAGACAGTGTCCAGAGATCTGCTAGCTGAATCTCCAGGCCCCCTGCCACAGTCTGAAGCCTTGCTGAGAGATTGGTCATAGCACAAAACAATTTCACTTTTATGGAAGAGCAAATTTTCCACTGAAAAATACCCTGATGGGAGACTTCAGGAAGCCCCAGAGGAAGTTCCTTCCAAAGGTCTTTGCAGTGTAGTTTGACAACTCGTTTTTATTGGGCTTCTTTTCCGCTGCCTCTGCTTGCCCTCTGCTAATGGAGGAGGAGTTCCCTGTCACACAGTGTGAGACCGGAGCACCTTACTGACTGACAGCTTACGGGAGGCTTCGTACCCTTCCCAGTGGACAGATTCACGAGGTGAGCTCTCATCAGTCCCTGAAGAGAAGATGTTGGCCTGTCTTCTGTACGTATTAGTGACATGACAAAAATCCTTCCAGATTTAAATCCAGCCAGTAAAGACTTTTCTGGGGTTTGTTTCTTTGCAAAGGGTTTTGAACCTCAGCATCTCACTCAAATTGCTCAGTGTTTTCTTTCCTTCTAACTGACTGCAGGCTGCTGAGGTGTGCCAAACTGCTTGGGCTGGACATCTCACTCACTCCCTTTCTTTTTTAAAAGACAGAAATAAGAGAAAAGAAGATCCTCAGTCCCTCAACTAACCAAAGATCTCACATGGTTTCAAAGTGTTTGCTTCTGTAGTTAACATCTACCTTAGTATCTTAGTGAGGTAGGAAGCCTGCTCACCTAGGCTAGTAAGACCTTCCTTCTTCCCAGACTACCAGGCAGCAGCTTCTACTCAACAAGGTTTCTAAGCAGAGTGGGATGAAAAGGGATCAGCCAGAGACTGAGAACTGGATACCTTTAGCAGGCTCATGAGCTGCATGGCATCCCACAACCTTTTCCTTCTTTCTGTTCTTTTCTCTCTTTTTTTCCTTCCTTAAGTCCCTAGCTTGTATTTATTCTTTTGTCTGCAGTGATGCTGCAGCAAGGGTTAATTGCCTAGTGGCATTTCTGCTGTGGCTGTGTTCTAGAACAGCTGCATTTCAGCCTGGAAAAGGGGGTAGAGGGCAGGTTTATATAGTTGTGAGTGGGCAGATGCAGTAGATAGCATATTCTGTTCCAGGCTAGCAGCAGATAGCCTTCTCTGTTCCAGACTAGCTGTACAGTTCTACAAACCCCAGGTTCCCTCATCAAAACCTACCCTCGCCCCAGGGAACAGCCTGGCAAGCTCTTCTGAATCGACAGTACTGGCAGCTGTTTGGCAGCTTCTGAAGTGGATCCGGTCTGGTATGAGTTTGCTACACTTTCATTTTGTCTATATCTTCCAAACAAACAACTCAGTCCAGAATCCCAAGCTGTGTTTTGCAATGGAAATGCTTCAACCTCTGGGAATTGCTTCTGCTGCAGTAAAGATATAGAGCACTGTTAACTTTCTAAAGGGTCAGTGAAGACAGGAAGCCAGCTCCACATTTATGGGTCAAATACTTGCTCTCAGGGCTTCTCAATGGATGCCAAGGTGAAACCAAAGGAGCCTGGAGACGTCTATCTCTCTAAGCCAGTGCTCTCAAAATCCTTGGACAAGCACTTTTCTGTGACTTACCCATCTCTTCCAGGAATCTTTTACTGTCAGACCTCTTAACTGAAGTGCTATGCTTTTACTATTCCCCACAGCTCCACTGAGCACCTGTGTCCCATTCCACAGCCTTATGAATGATCAACACATATTAGGAGCCATCTTCATTTGGGAACAGACATAATTTCTCTTGTTTAACACCACTGGACTTGTTGTGAGAAGCAGCAGAAAGGAAAGCTTAGCAGTGATCAAGACCACATCTCTTAGTGATGTGCGCAGAGGATGCCTTTCTGTCCTGACAGTCTTGTATAATCCAAGACAAGAGAGTGAGGCAAAAGCTGATTCAATGCTTCACTTAAAACTGGAAAACAGTGGGGCAATGTGGCTGTAGGAAGGCCAAGTTTTCACTGTTGTTTGTGCAGTGCTTGTGAGAATTAAAACTAGGAGGGAAGAAATTCTCATCTTAGAGCTTTCGATTCCCTTTGCAGTAGCCTCAAAGCACCCATGTGACGGGACTTCATGTACTAGCTGGGTTATATTAAAGCATCTATGTCTCCATTGCATCAGAACAATGAAGTCTCTTCAGTTTTTCTCTGTCTTGTCCTGCATGTGAGATCTCAGTCAGCACTTACCCATTTCTGACTCTGATCTCGCAGCCATTGCCATCTTTGTTCACAGCACAGCTTTCATTTCATCTTTCTTTCCTCCACTTAGAAGAGTCTTGTTTTAGAACCCATATGAGCCATCTCAAGCGATGAGGTGGGAACACCTCTCTCGGACACAAAATTGCCGCTACATCTGGTTGTCCCAGACACAAATCGCACCTAAGCAACCAAGAGTTCACTCACAGTTTCTTTTAAACCCTTGGTAGAAGGAGGAAGAAGAATTTATGGAAGGCCCAGCCAGGCTCCAAGGGTGTGTTACAATAATGATTCCCTAGGACATTGGAGTCCTTGCTCCCAAATAGACCTCATTTGATCTCAAAACAACATTTTTATAGGGAAACGTGACATAAAACAGAGAAACAATGAGGGAAAGAAAACAACTCAGGTCATGAAGCATGTTGGGTACGTGTTGTGCCAGGCCACGGGACAACTTGGTTTGGGGAGCTTTGGCATTTTAACAAATGCATACCTCCATCGCTCCTCACTGAGCCTGTTTGTGCCCACGAGTGACCACCTGGCGTCTTTGTAAAGCTGTCCCAGGTTGAGGCTAGAGGGTTAAAAAAAAAATTTCTGGGGACTAGAAGATTGTTCTTCAATCCCATAATTCTGCTATCTCCTTATAGACTACCAACAAGGTCAGTTCGCTCTCCTTCCCTCCTCCTCCTGCCCTGGGTNTCTATCTTTAGTAAACCCACGACAGAATTATTTGGTGGCCCCTACGGGGAACGAGATGGTTACTGGTTTGCATGGACTGAATTGGAGAACATACAGAATTAAAGCTTAGGAAAAAGGTGCCTCTTAGTGAAGTTGTAATGGAGAATTGGAAGGCTTGGAGAAGTGAGCCGCTCCCCTCTTGGGTGGCGGAGCGGGGAGAGAGAAGCGGCAGGAAGAGAGCTGCAAGGTCTGAGGCTGATGATATGGGACCCCCGCCCCTGAAGCGGCCACGGCTCTTGCTGACCCACGGCAGGGTGCCCAGCGGGGCGCCCGGGGCGAGCTGGACGGGTGGGGTACAGCGGAGCAGGCAAACTCCTGCGTGTTTTGCCCTCTTGATTGGAACCCGCGGGCGCTGGAAACGAGGGCGGTTGAAACGCAGGCGGCTCCGGCCGTGCCGGTAGCCTCCCCTGGGCCCGTAGCTCCGGGCAGCCTTTCGAAGATGGCGCCGGACGGAAGCAGCGCTGCCCTCCGTGGCGGGCTCATGGCCGCGGTGGTCATCCTCCTGCTGGGCGCAGCCGCTCCCTATTCAGGGGATGGGCCGGTGACCGCGGGAGAAACGGCCGTGCCTCCGTACCCGTCTTGTCCCAGCACAGGCAGCGTGTACGGCCAGGCTGTAAATGACGAGTTTGCATTTGGAGTGTGTCTTGTCGGGGAACCTCCGGACAGCGGCGATGGGGATTCCCTACCCCCGCTGCGACTCACCCTGAACTTTACTGTGGCGGAACTGGCGGTACCGAGCATGGGAGGGGGTTTGCCCCCCTTCCCGAGCACACCTGCCGGTTCTGCACAGGGTAGCCAGCCAGCACGAACGGCAACAGCAGCCCTGGGGCCGAGTTCAAGCGGTGCCCCGATGGTGCAACCCTGGAGCCGCAAGAGTGCCCCGACGGTAGCGCCCCCTCTGGCCGGTGAGGCGGTGGTGAGGGTGGACGCTCCTGGTCGGGCAGTAGCTCCTGTGAACGGCACCGATCCCGTTTTCTTCCCTATTCTGCCACCTGCTCCTCGTCCACCACCAGAACCTCCTCCTTTTCAGCTGTCTGTTGAGAAGGTGGAGGGAGAGGTGCTGGGAAAGGTTAAATAAAATTCGAAATTGGGGAAGGAAGATAAGGGCAGGGACTGGTGGTGTGGCAGGTTCACTGCTGGTTGTGCAGCAGAGGAATTGCAGGACAGTACCCTCAGGGGTGGTGGATGGCCTGGTACAAGAGACAAGTAGAAGCATGGGACTCTTGTAGATACTGGAACTCATCTGTGACAGAGAGATGGGATTCATCTGTGATGAAGGGATCTTCACTCCTGCATGTTTGAGAAGCAAATTGGAGCAGCAGCTTGAAGAATAGAAATGAACTGGACTTAGTTGCCCCATTTCAGTGCCCCAGGGGTGGAGACACACCACTGGAGACAGCTGTGGACTGAGCCAGATTGTGCCGAGGACTCTAAGGGAATCTGCAATGAGTGATTGAGACTTTGCAGTGGGCAGTTGCTTGGATGCACAGGCTGCAAAGGTTTGAGTGAAAATGGACTGGGACTGTCCATTATTTGATGTTGAGTGCTGCTGAGCACAATGCAGATAGAAATAGAGTTCCTTTGTCTGTGAAAAGGGTTTGATGGAAAATTGTATGGGTGTGTTCTGCCTTTGGGTGGGGATACAACCTGTCCGAGGGGTGGTTATCTCCTGGTGGGGGAAGTCCCGGACATGTATGTTGGGCAATGCAGGAGGGTGACAAGATCAAGTATGTTCTGCAAAGAAGTTTTGCCATGGACTGAGACAGTTCGAGTTTAAAGTATGTACAAGTTGTTATTGAGTCTCTTTCAGATAGTGGATATCATCTGAGAAGTCCCATTGGATGAGAAGAGTTGTGTCCAGGACCTGAGCGACAGATGGGTTTGAAGAGCGGCACCAGAAAGATGCAGGATTTGGATGGCACTGTTTACTGTGTAGAGTCTGTTTCTAGTTAGATGAGTAGTGTGATGAGCAGGAATTATGGGATTGAATATAGGGGTGGAATGTCCCAGGTTGAGGCTAGAGGGTTAAAAAAAAAATTCTGGGGACTAGAAGATTGTTCTTCAATCCCATAACTCTGCTATCTCCTTATAGACTACCAACAAGGTCAGTTCGTTCTCCTTTCCTCCTCTTCCTGCCCTGGGTGTGTGGCAGGAGCCCACTATCGGGAACATGTAAGCAGTAGGCCTCTTGGCTGGCTGGAGGTGTTGGGGGGGGGAGGATTGGAGCACTGGGGAAGGTAGATTTAGTTTTTTGGGGGATGGGGAAACTTCAAGGGGGTTTGCCATGGATGGGGAAATCGCTTTGTAAGATCTGTCGCTGTATCTCTCTCTGAATACAATTCTGTGTTTTCTCTCCTATTTGATCTGAGAGTTTAATTTATGTTGCCTATCTTTAGAAAACCCACGACAAAAGCCTTTGGAATTATCAGAACAGAGGCTGGTGCCTCTCGAGCAAAGAGCCTCACAAGGAAGAACTGCACCCCAGATAGCTACTTCAGCATGCTTGAAGCAGTAACTTCCATATTTTTACATTTTCTTTCCATTCAGAGCTCTCAGAACATCTGACAACACTCATCAGGAGCATTATTGTTGGGGGAGAACCTTGGTGGGGAAACTGAGGCACCAACTTGCCCAGGTATGCTGAACTCCACATATTGGTGTCAGAGCTGGGAAGAAGCTCCAGCTCCTCCTACCCTTGTGGGTAGCGGTAGCCAATATTGCTTCAGAGTTTCCTCCATGGCATGCCTCCAAATGGAGTCCTCACAGCAAAGCTGGACTCGTATCCCAAAATAAGCCCCAATACCCCCAACGGAGCCTGCAATTATTGTCTTTTCTGCCTGGCTGCCCTCTCCCCTGCCTTCCCTCTGGGCCTGGACACCTGCGTTGCGCTGCGGTTGCCTCTCGCTTATGGCAGACATGTCTGGATTCTCCCACTGTATATTTTTAAGATACTCTAGAAAACCTGTGTTGTTTTTTTCTCTCTCTTTTGCCTCGCTGTGTGTTTTTAATTGGATCCCACTGCCGTTCCCCTCTTGTTAACGCTTCTCTTTGGGGAAGCACAAGTTTTTAGCAGCCCTGTAAATGCTTACTCCTCTCTGCTGAGCCAAGTCTCTTTCTTGGGGATAATCTGGCTCCAATCTACTTGTTCATCATACAACAAATGCTCTGCTTTCAGGTCAGGCTACTACTGTTCAAATCCATACTTCTCAGCCATCATCTGTAGACTTGCAGGGGAGTGCAGGAAGGTCAGGCTTGGCAGCTGGTCTCTTCAGGAAGGCTAGGTGCTTCCCCTGAGGGAAAATGCCCACCCATGCCAACAGCACCGACGTTCACAAATGCCTCTTGTTAGTGCTCAGCTCTCCTTTCAGACCTCCTTGCAACAACTTTTCTGCAGCAAGGCAAGCCCAAAGCCAGGCACTGCTATCAAGGATTTCATTCTCTTCAGTTTCTCTCTGGTACCATTTGCTTTGAGGAACATTCCTGTGGCTCTTGCCAGGCTCTTTTCCAGGGAAAAAGATTTGATTCAGGTGGCTTCGTTGCCTTTGTCTTTGCCAAACGTTTACATTCCTGCTGACGCTGCAGGATAGCAGTGTCACAAGCAGGAGGACTGGCAGGAGAGCCTGGCCTCTGCTGCCTGGCCAGAGCTGCACGGCACAGGTCATGGAGCAACTGAGAACGCACTGGTTTGCATGGCTTCTGCTAGGAGGCACAGGAAGCACATTCAATAGTGACAACGGCATGCTAACGAGCAGCACTGCCTAACCCAAAGGTAGAGGATTCTTTGACTCATTAACAATGGTAATGATTAACCAACTTCCCCATCTGTCTTCCAGTCAGAGCTCCGGGATCTTTGCTCCGCTGCAAATTGCACTGGAGAGGCTGGGGACAAGTTTGCTAGCTCTGCTCACAGTGCTCCGAGCAAGGATTGCAGGGGAAGCTCGCAGCACCCTCCAACTCACACCCCTCCTCAGGAGAAGGGCAGGCGTGCTCAGCAGGTCTCCCTTGGATAACTTAGTGATCTTACCACAGGAACAGAAAGGCAGATTTCTGTCCAGTGCCCCTAGCATCCAAGATGGATTTGGTCTGGGGAGCTGCAATGTCTGCATTTTGCAGCTTGGCCACAGAGATCCAGGCTGGACATAGAATCATAGAATCATAGAATGGTTTAGGTTGGAAGGGACCTCAAGGACCATCCAGCTCCAACCCCCTGCCACAGGCAGGGACACCTCCCACTAGAGCAGGCTGCTCAAGGCCTCATCCAGCCTGGCTTTAAACACCTCCAGGGAGGAAGCATCCACAACCTCCCTGGGCAACCTGTGCCAGTGTCTTACCACCCTCACTGTAAAGAACTTCCTCCTAACATCCAGTCTAAATCTCCCCTCTTCCAGCTTAAACCCATTCCCCCTCGTCCTAACATTACTAGACCGTGTAAATAGTCCCTCCCCAGC